>JAWPHD010019126.1:0-36940 GCA_037043455.1 Cyrtodaria siliqua
ATATTGGTTAATATACAGTTATATAGTAAAACATTGAGCGACTACTCTCTGAATTACTTGACAGCTTTTCATGAAAGTTCACAAGGAATGTTGTTTTTTATGTCTAGTTGATCCATTCATAATTTCTGGTCTAGCCGAAAATTTCAGATGGCTGCCATGCTAAAATATTTTTAATATATAGTTTTGTGGTGACCCAATTCAAATCGATATTAATTTGGACCGTTACCAAAATGACTGGCACGACATGTTGTCGGTCATAACCAAAGTTCATTTCGATTTGATGTCAACACCATGACTGCCAGCCGGCCATCTTTCTTTACATGGAGTCATATAGGCACTAACTCAGGTCGAAAAGACATCACGGCTAAACATAGATTCTTGTGGCGAATACTTCTCATAAAACATAAGTGATATTGATTTAGAACCTTTACCAAAATTACGGACACGACATTTAGTTGGTCCTAACCAAATTTCATTTCAATTTGATGTCGAACATGGCCGCCAGTGCTCATCTTGATTACATAGAGTGATATAGGAGAAAATTGTGGCGACGATTTATCTGAAAGTGTTGGTATATATTTCCATAAATCTTCACAGTTTCCCTGGATTGATCGAGATATATAGAGAATAATTAACAGCATAAATTTGATACTGAATTTATGTCACGAGGGAAAAACTACTTTCCTCGGGTGACATTAATTCAGTATCAAATGTATGCTGTTAATAATACTGTTTGTTATATAACATTACGTAAAGAAGAAATTAAAAAAAATGTTTAACTTTAAAACAAATGTGTTTTTTAGACAAATATGTTAAGAAAGAAGTTCGCGGCACTAGTATATTCGTCACAAGTGACGACATATTTTCATTCATAGTTCAATTGTAAATTTTATGACCTTAATGTAATAAAAAAAATCTATCAGTCGAGCTTCAAAGTCATTGACCTCTTGTTTGAACTAGTTGATGGGACACGGATACCCCTCTGAAAATATTCAGTGTAAAACGTAAATTTCTCTCGAAAAGGAAAATATTGGGTCGAGTTTGACGCCGAAACCGTATGCACATCTTAACATCATAGGAAGCATCATGTAAAGTGTGTAAGCAATCGGTTGAAAAGTGTGGGAGGAGATAGACAAACAAGATATTTTGACGTAAAATTGACGAAAAAGGGGCCATAACTCGTAATACTGGGTACGATTTAGCCGCCGAATACGATATGCCCATCTTGACATCATGTACAGTTTCTAAGCAATCGGTTAAAAACTGTGGCGGAGATAAGACACTCAACCATTACAGGACGGAAGGGAAGGACGGACTGACGGACGGCCGATGGCTAACGCTATATGCCCCTCACCATTCAGTGATTAGGATTTAATTGAATATAAGTTTAATACGCAACTGCTGGTACCCTTAGTATATATATCATGAAATTGCCAGAAAATAAGTAAGTGTTAGTAAAAGGCAATGTTAACTGAATGACTGTCCAAATATATTTGTACGTTTTGGCGTAATAATATTAAATGCTTGTTCACAGGCTAAACGTACAGCTCTGAATGTATGTTTTTTGATTTTATAGGCATTACCATTGAAATCTGCAAAGAACATGTAAGTTACATAACACAGGAAACTGTAGTTGTATTACAGTTTAAAATCAGTATGTTTTCAGATTGACATGGAATAGAAGTTCTATTTGTTTGTTTTGTTGATGCCATGTTCTTTCTTTTTACTCATCTGTATAACTGACGTTTAAAATACGTGTGTTTGTGGTTGACTGTCGTCCTTGAATGCTACTTTCCTGATTGCATTTTATATCTATTTTTAGTAGTTTAAACACATATGTAAAGTTTGTGTGCTAATATGTTGCACATATGGCATGTTCATCAAGTAAATGGAATATAAAAATAGTTTTATATATTAATATTTCACCGGAATGTTTACTGAAATATATATATACATATCAATGCAAACTATAAAGTTTAAAGTTCTACTCATTTATGGAAACGACGAACTGCAAATTGATTTAATGTATTACTTTACGTAAAATTTATATCATAATTTTTCGAGTATATGCGATTTATACTGCTTCTCTAAGGCCGCAGGCCCGAGAGTGCAGTATAAATCGCATACGAGAAAAATGTGCTATACATGTTTTGTACCATAGCCATTCAATTTGCCACACAGAATTCATTGTTTTTGTATTATTTTCGTGTCTGACTCATATTTTATCCGGTTATTGTTTTTCTTCATTCACAGATTGAAACCTTAAAAACTGAAGTCATCAATACCATGAGTTGTGACAAAGAAGGATGGTAAGCAGCATGATGAGTATTTAGTCGTGTTAAAAACATAATACGTTTGTCCTTTTGCTACTTATGCTGCACTCTCATGGTTGCTGAGAAGGGAAATGTTTTTGTCTATATTAAGTATTGGTTTTTACAGTGTTTTTAACAAGCTTTTTCGACATTGCGTACCGTTATTTCACAAGATTGACATGATTAGTCTTAGATTTTGGATTGATCAAAAGTATGATCCAAAAGTATTTATGATAGCAAAAATATGCGACTGATAAACGATGTGTGTAAAGAAATGTACACCGATCAAATGCAGCAATACGCTTTTACAAGCGAACATGAATATACATAATGTACCGATATTTGTTTATGGGTAATGTTTTCTAAATGTGTTGTAACAATACGGTTTAAACTTATGCGCGGATAAATATATAGAGAATAATAAATGGGTATTTGCATAGCTAAAGCTCTCTGGCTGATATGGGTCGAGGGCCTGATGTAGGGTGTGATGAAAATACACATTTTTTTTATTCTATCAGCTTTGTCGAAATGTCAACTTCAGCTCACTCACTACGCTGTTTTCCAGGGAGAAAAAAAGAAGCTTTTAGCAATAGATCTAGTCCATTCTGATGTGCTCTCGACAACCTTTCGACAAGGCTGAAGTATATGACAAATAGAATAAAAAATGTGTATTTTCATCACACCCTATATCAGGCCCTCGACCAATATCAGCCCAAGAACTAAAGCTCTCGGGCTGATATGGCGTCTCAGGCATGATATAGGGTGTGATGTGAAAATACTTGAAAATATTTATTATTCCCTATATATGTGTGCACATATTGTTAATTATATTTATTGCACATTTTAGCTTGATAGAACAACATGGACGTCACCACAAATTCACTCGGCAACCGTTGGGTATGTACAGATTGCATAGACGGCAATATTGTTACGGAGTCGATGAAATGGATGAAAAGGTAAGACACAATTAAGAGTCATTCCTAATGGCGTATATTTACTTTTAAATGCAAAATTATTGTTTAACGTATACTCGTACACCATTGACATTTGAACATTATCAATCCAGCACACAGTTAGTCGTCAGGGAACAACAGAATAAGTAACGTACTATGTGATGTAGGTTCAAGTCTGTTGTCAAATGACGCCACCGATGTTTCTTTTTACATTTCTAGATGCGTTATTGGCAGAAATATTTATTATTTAATGTCAAATGTGTTCATAAAATAGTGTGAGTAATTGGTTACTCTTATTTACATGACACATTACACTATACAACTCAAGTAATCATAAAGGAAAAGTTAATTTATATTTTCTAAACGAATTTTAAATTGTATATTGTCAATATGTTTTGAGTAAGTGATTGCGGTGATTTATTTTATAAGTTGAATGGAAATTACTGGAAAATAGTTACTTGAGTAAAGTAAAATGCGCCGACAGACTCGAGTCATTTCAAATAACTATTTTTGTATTCAACAGCTACTTGAATGGCTAACCTTATATCTCAGAACAGAACTGCTCTATTTTGACGTACATCCACGGTAAGCTTTGTAATTATTTTCTTTCTAGTCTCTGAACAAACCTACTTGATTAAAACTTATTGAGTAAAATAGTGTCCTGATATGTTCATTTGCTCTAACCCTTCATTAAAACACGTCATTCAAGATAGGGGATGCTGCTATTTCATGGATCTCATTTTATATATGACAACGCTGTGATGATATTACATTGCACTGTATATATTTGATTGAATGTGTTTTGATAATATTACCTGTTTTATTACACTTGTTAAATTTGAATATATTATTGAGAAAGCATTTAGCAAGAACGTTTGACTTACTTGACTTTAAAGTAGAATATCACTTAAGTCAGTGCCAGGAGGCGTGAGAGTAGTTGCACTTAACATTACCTCTCAGTAACAGACTCAGTAAAACCAAGTCTGCTACTTTTAACGTTTGTGTGTATTTGTTGCTTCCAAGGGATTCCCTTTTCAGTATTTATTATATTCCTTTTTCCATATACTTGCAGGCATCCTTACACGCGACGAGCGTTAACATTGAATGGCACTAAGCCAAATAGTCAGCTGGCGACTATTTTTCAGAACCACAAGCTGTAAGTACTATATTGTTTAAACAAAGAGTATATATATATCGATAACAGTAACAATTGTAATAATTTAAAACCGTATAAATATACGACATGATATTAGTGTGCAAGAAATAACATGACCGATGACTGACGTGTTGTACCGAGTAAAGCGATAGGTCCATTGAATAACAAATAATATTAATAAATTTCTCTTTAGATATATGTACAATTCGATCAGAAACAGATATCGATGCTAGTAGCTTAAGTAATTTTGATTATGTGTTTCCAGAATTGCCAATATGTACGTAGACTGTGTATGTTTCAAGCACCTGGTGGCGACACTGGTAAGCCAGTTCCGAGGAATATCATTTGAAGAGGCAGATGCAAAATGTATGATGACTGAAATCGATAAAGTGGCCTTAGTCAAAGGCACTAAATAATTGATTACAGCTTGGAACGTAAAAAGGTTAATTTGTGAGAATTTAATTAAGTAAACGTATATGTTCATGATTTGATATCATGTTATGCATTTTTCTTTACCACTTTTGGATCAACATGAACCTTATACGAGAGGTGTTCAACTTATATTTGAACAGGTAAAATATACTTTAAATATTTATTAACTTACATTTCCTTTTTAAGCCCAAGCAAGGTGTTGATGTCCCTCTTTTGTAATCGCCTTTTTAAGATGCCCCAGATACCAAAATCCATTGGAGCCGCATCTGGGGACTTCGGCATCCATTTTTCTGGTTGGATAAGTTTGACTTTATTATGTGACTGGGGGCAGAATCCTGGTGAAACACCATGCGCTTGGCAGTTACATCTTGCTCCAAAAAAGGTTTAATTATCTTTTTTTTAATATAGTACTCTGAATTGACTTTTGTACCTTTGACGATAATTGTAATGTCCGTTTTACCGTTGTAACACACACCAGCCAATGCCATAAATCCAGCGGTAAACGAATCACGCTTACCAAACTTTAGTTTCTGACGATTGTCGGGACATTTTTCTGAAATAGCAAACTTTTCTTCGTCCATAACTTCCGCCTAAATAGAACATCGCTTCAGCATTCAGCAGATGTGACAAAGTTTGACCATATACCGTTGCTTAATTTGAGATACAGCCTCCAAGGCCTTTGTTAGCGCCTCAAGATTTGTTTCGTATTCAACTGATGAACACCGCACTTTTTTCGTAGTTTCGCCTTCAATATTTTCGAAATTATACGGTTAATAGTTCCAACAGACACACCTAGTTTCAGTGCCATTTCACGTTGAGTTGTCGGATTAAATATGCTGATCATATGAGCCACAGACCTAACGACCCCTGATGAGGCCACTGTAGGTCGTTTTTTGAAACTTTGGTGGCATTTCACCGGAACTGGCTGCAGAACGTTGGATACCCGTTTTGTGTCGAATATGGCTTATAGTCCACTTCATTTTGGATGCTTCTGTAGGACCGTTTAGCTCTCAAAAGTCCAAGGACGATACACTCTAACTTATCGTCAATTTAAGTCCGAAACATACTGTATATTGAACAAAATGTAAATGTATACACATTATACTATATCGGTCAATACGATTTTTTTCAATTTAAGCGTGCTAGAACGGGTTATTTTGCTGTTGTATACTGTTCAAATATAAGTTGAACACCTCTCGTATGAGAATTATTATTAATAAACAAATCATGATGAACATTTGTATTGTAGAACAGGACGTGACTAATTAAACAAAATATGTCATTTAACATCGCCGGTGATAATGTATACTGCGTCAGACATAAATTAGTAATATATTTTCAATGTATATTCATAATTTTGATAAAGCATTATCAAACTAAACTGACCATCAGTGACCAGAGTTTTTGACACTCGGTCTTTATCCTTGATGTTCAACCAAGTTTACTGTTATAATTAACGTATTTACTGAGTTTTTAGTTTAAAACCCTGTATATGTCATGCACATTTATGCAAATTGATTCCATATACGTATCTTTCAAAATTGAATCTAGAAAATTATTATATATTTAGTCTGCCAAAGATTTTTACGTTACTATAGAACCTAAGGATAAAAAATGAGTAATACAAATTTTATCACCCGTTGAAAAAAAGTTAAAATCATTTTGCCAATGGAAAATGACGAATTAGATGTTATATTACATTTCATGCATTGATTTACCGAGTGCTTTTTTTACGGAACAGTTAATATTGCGACATGGAAATAACAACATAAAAAATATTTATATATATATGCGATGTTTAAGAGGTTTATTCACTTTGTGTTTTTCGACACATACAGAAAACAATAATGTATAAATGCATTATATAAAATTTCAAATTCATTTTTAGTTTTCCCGGCAAGACCATCAGAGCTTATGGGATGGCGAGTCGTCCGTCCCTTAACTTTTACATCGTTAAAATGATAATGTCTTTATTCTTCATCCGGCCTTTACCAAACTTTAACAGATTGTTAATATCAATGAAAGCTCGGACAACTTCGGAAACCAGCAAGATTGGACAAGTAACAGCAAAGTTGTGGCACTTGATTTAGTTAGAAACGCTGTACTTTGCCTCGTTAAGACGATAGGGCTTTCATTTTCCATCCGATATTTACCAAACTTTACCAGATTGTTAATATCAATGAAATCCTGGACGTCTTCCGGTTGAAAGATTGTTAGCGGAGTTATGGCCCTTTAAAGGTTTCAATACACATTTTTTTCTTCTGGACAAGTTCTCCTTAACCATTGGCCAGATTTAAAAAAAACTTTGCAAGGATGATCAGTTTCTAAACTAGTTGTACATACCCTCGCCGTGTTCTGGTTGAATGACTTTTGGCGGAGTTATGGCTCTTTGAATGTTTTGATGCACAAACTTTGTCCTGACTAGTATTCCTGAACCCCTGGACTTTTGCCGGCACGATTCTGGTTGAAAGTGTATTGCCGGATAAATGGCCCTTTAAAGGTTTTATGCAAACTTTGTCCTGAATAGTTGTCCTAATCCCTGACCGGATTTAAACGAATTTTGGTATGGATGATCATTAACAAGCAAGCCTACCTAGTTGCGCATATCATCGTCGTGTTCCAGTTGAATCACTTTTGGAGGATTTATGGCCCTATCCACAGTTAGGGAAACATCTGGTTTTACTACAAACAAGCTCTAGTTCTAATTTATTATTGATATTTATGGATTCGAGGCACAACATAATTATATAATACGGATTTTGATCTCCAGCATAAAGGGGCCCCTCTACAGGGATACAACTTGGAGAACTTGCAATACTTTTATTATGACGGATTTTCTCCATACCCTTTGAGATTTCAAGTTCATGTATGGTGTATTTCTTAGTTAAGGATGTGTAGCTGCACAATAAGTTTTTGTATTTTGGCTCTACCTGCTTGGCCCCCTAGGAGGTAATCGGTTCAACTGCCATTTTTGCAAAAAGCAGAGCAAATGGTATTGTCATAAGTGCTACAACAACTAATATTCCTCCCTCCCACACCACCAACTTCAGACTCCATATAGCCAGTAGAGCGATTCAGGCCCTCATGGGCCTCTTGTCATAATGCTCAGCACTAAATTATTTATGAGATTCGCACTTCCCTCGGAAAACTTTAACGTACTTCACAATTTAATTAATTTTTATGTAAATTGTCCCTCGCTAATTAAGGACCATAAAATGTAATTGAACACCATTATGGATCAGCTGTCAGATTTCAAATCGGCACTGCATCTTTGATCCACCATAGATCTGAGACTTCAATATATGCAAAATAATAAAATCTTTTCAAGTGTAAGTGTATCGCCATTTATGCCGTTTATTGTATACTAAACAGCCTAAACGGCGATACAATTCAGTTGGCGGCGATACGGCGCAACTAAACGTCGATACAGATCAGTTAAACAAATCAGTTTGTTTAAATTGTACGTGACACCTGAATGCCACAGTTTGTACAAACTGTTAAACACGTAAATAACCGATGTGAGGATGATTTTTGCTCACGTGTCAATCTTATTTTCAGCATTTGGTATTGTTTTTTATACGATGCTATCAAATAGTTAATGGTAGTTATAAACTCCACACGAGCTATTAATGGTAACAGATAGACGCAACGGCATTTGGGAAGTATATTACCTTTGAATTCCAATATATGTCATTATCTGAACTAGTTTTCACTATTGGTTAAGAATGTCTTCAAGTGCGTACATGATTTCCTTATCTTTGGTATACATGTAATTGGTATGTCCGATGCTTGGTGGTATTACTATTATATATAAGTCCTATTACAGGTATATCTTACCTTTCACTTATAGAGGTATATGTATAGTCCTCTCATTAAGGTGGTTAAACTGTGACGATTAAAGTGCAACGTGTTTTACTGAACCATGACAGGAAATATTGCATACGCATTTACAAGCTACGTTTACTTTCAATGTAACACTACATGTCAATATTCGCCCATATTGACTGACGTGTAGTAAAAGGTGTGTAATGTTTACTTGTTCGTGATAAGTGCAATGTTCTGTTTATGTATATCACGTGATGTAAACAATGTTGATTTCATTGTGAAAATTCCCACGAATTAAAGAAAGTGAAGCTTAGGCATTCAAAAACTAAGGAATTTTGAAAAAAAATAAAAGTGGTAATAAAAAGATTAGTCATACTATTACTATTGGATCGTTTTATGTTTACTTTTTTGGACTTGGAAATAATATTCTTAATGTAAAAAATGATGGTGCAGAGGCATTTGCACTGAATCATGATTTTGATAATTTGGACGGTGCAGATGAACAGCTAGATAGGCCGATAACTGTATCTGAAATATTAGAAGCTGTTAAAACCATTAATCGTGGTAAATCTACCGATAATGATTTTTTAATTTATATATTTAAATAATCTATTTATATTTTATCTTCACATATTTTTGACATATTTAATTCCATTTGAACAGTGGATTTTTTCCAGAAAAATGGACAGAGGGTGTCATGATAGCCTTACATAAAAACGGAGATAAAATGATGTAAACAACTATAGGGATATTACATTAGTCAGCTGTTTATCTAAACTACATCGCTATTGTGTAAACGTATACGGTAGTAAACTTTTGTGATGAAAATAATACACTGTCTGATGCACAATTTGGATTTAGAAAAAGCAGATCTACTGTTGATGCATTATTTGTTTTGTTAACCGTTATTCAGAAATATGTAAATGATAATAAAAGTTGTATTGTGTGTTTGTTGACCTTAAAAAAGCATATGACTGTACTTATAGGAATGCATTGTTGTTAAAAATATATAATCAGGGAATTCAAGGTAAAATGTGCAGAATAATAAGAGATATGTATTTAAAGATAAAGTCTCGTGTAAGGTCTTGTCAAACTTATTCTGAATTCTTTGAATAAGCTGTAGGTTTACGTCAAGGGGAGGTAATCTCTCCAATCTTCTTTTCTCTATTTCTTAAAGACATAAATAATGTTGATGAAAACTAAATGTTAAAACATATTGTTTTTCCTATGTATTCGTTTATATATTACAAATGCGTATGCAATAAAAAGTGAAGGTGTATTGCCGTTTATGATTTTTAGCTGACATATAAACAATTCAGTTTGGTTAAATTGGACGTGACACCAGCATGCAACTGTGTGTACAAACTGTTAAACACATATATAACTGATGTCATGATGATCTTTGCTCATGTGTCAATTTTTATTTTCAGCCTTTTGTATCATTCATTACCTGAACAAGTTGTCATTATCGGTTAAGAATGTCTTCAAGTGTGTACATGATTTCTTTATTTTTGGTGTCCTTTCCATGTCTGATGATTGGTGGTATTATATGTAAATACTATTACAGTTATATAGGGGTATCAACAGCTAGCGTTATTACTGTCCTAAGGGGCAATATCAACAGATAGAATTAGTACTGTCCGCAGGGGCCATATCAACAGCTAGCGTTATTACAGTTCTAAGGGGCAATATCAACAGCTAGGTTTAGTACTGTCTTCAGGGGCAATATCAACAGCTAGCGTTATTACTCTTCTAAGGGCGGTATCAACAGCTAGGTTAGTACTATCGTAAGGGGCAATATCAACAGCTGGTGTTAATACTATCCTCAGGGGCCATATCAACAGCTAACGTTATTACTGTTCTAAGGGTCAATATCGACAGCTGGTGTTAGTACTGTCCTCATGGGCCATATCAACAGCTAGGTTTATTACTGTCCTCAGGGGCGATATCAACAGCTAGGCTTAGTTCTATCTTAAGGGGCAATATCAACAGCAGGTGCTAGTTCTGTCCTCAGGGGCCATATCAACAGCTAGGTTTAGTACTGTCCTCAGGGGCAATATCAGCAGCTAGCGTTAGTACTATCTTAAGGGGCAATATCAGCAGCTGGTGTTAGTATTGTCCTCATGGGCCATATCAACAGCTAGTTTTGGTATTGTCCTCAGGGACAATATTAACAGCTAGCGTTAGTACTATCTTAAGGGGCAATATCAACAGTTGATGTTAGTACTGTCCTCTGTGGCCATATCAACAGCTAATTTTAGTACTGTCCATAGGGGCAATATTAACAGGTGGCGATAGTACTGTCCTCTGGCGCCATATCAACTGCTAGTTTTAGTACTGTCCTAAAGGGCAATATCGGCAGCTAGCGATAGTACTGTCCTATCGGTAAATAGCTGACGTTAATACTATCCTCAGAGGCAATACCAGCAGCTGGCGTCAGTACTGTCCTCAGAGACCATATAAACAGCTAGGTTTAGTACTGTACTCTGGGGCCGTATCATCAGGGAGTTTTAGTACCGTCCATAGAGGCAGTATCAACAGCTAGCGATAGTACTGTCCTAAAGGCCAATATCAACAGCTGGTGTTAGTACTGTCATCAGGGGCTATATCAACAGCTAGGTTTATTACTGTCCTCAGGGGCAATATCAACAGCTAGGGTTAGTTCTATATTAAGGGGCAATATCAACAGCTGACGTTAGTACTGTCCTCTGAGGCCATATCAACAGCTAGGTTTAGTACCGTCCTTAAAGGCAATATCAGCAGCTAGCGATAGTACTGGCCTAAGGGTCAATATCAACAGCTGGTGTTAGTACTGTCCTCAGGGGCCATATCAACAGCTAGGTTTAGTTCTGTCCTCAGGGGCAATATCAACAGCTAGCGTAAGTACTATCTTAAGGGGCAATATCAAAAGCTGGCGTTATTACTGTCCTCAGGGGCAATATCAACAGCTTAGTAATGTCCTAAGGGGCAATATAAACAGCTAGAATTATTACTGTTTCAGTGGCCATATCAACAGCTAGCGTTATTACTGTTCTAAGGGCCATATCAACATCTAGCGTTAATATTGTTCTAAGGGCCATTATCAACAGCTAAGGTTATACTTACTTTTAGTACTATCCTACAGGCAATATCAGCTGGTGTTAGTACTGTCCTCTGGGGCCATATCAACAGGGAGTTTTAGTACCGTCCATAGGGGCAGTATCAACAGCTAGCGATAGTACTGTCCTAAGAGCCAATATCAACAGCTGGTGTTAGTACTGTCATAATGGGCTATATCAACAGCTAGGTTTGTTACTGTCCTCAGGGGCAATATCAACAGCTGGGGTTAGTTCTATCTTAAGGGGCAATATCAACAGCTGACGTTAGTACTGTCCTCTGAGGCCATATCAACAGCTAGGTTTAGTACCGTCCTTAAAGGCAATATCAGCAGCTAGCGATAGTACTGGCCTAAGGGTCAATATCAATAGCTGGTGATAGTACTGTCCTAAGGGGCAATATCAACAGCTATCGATATCACTGTCCTAAGGGGCAATATCAACAGCTATCGATAACACTGTCCCCAGGGGCAATATCAACAGCTATCGATAACACTGTCCTCAGGGGAAATATCAACAGCTATCGATAACACTGTCCTCAGGGTCAATATCAACAGCTATCGATAACACTGTCCTAAGGGTCAATATCAACAGCTATCGATAACACTGTCCTCAGGGTCAATATCAACAGCTATCGATAACACTGTCCTTAGAGGCTATATCAACAGCTATCGATAACACTGTCCTCAGGGTCAATATCAACAGCTATCGATAACACTGTCCTCAGGGGCCATATCAACAGCTATCGATAACACTGTCCTCAGGGGCCATATCAACAGCTATCGATAACACTGTCCTTAGGGGCCATATCAACAGCTATCGATAACACTGTCCTCAGGGGCCATATCAACAGCTATCGATAAGACTGTCGTAAGGGTCAATATCAACAGCTATTGATACCACTGTCCTAAGGGGCAATATCAACAGCTATCGATACCACTGTCCTAAGGGGCAATATCAACAGCTATCGATAACACTGTCCTCAGGGGCAATATCAACAGCTATCGATAACACTGTCGTCAGGGTCAATATCAACAGCTATCGATAACACTGTCCTAAGGGGCAATATCAACAGCTATCGATATCACTGTCCTAAGGGGCAATATCAACAGCTATCGATAACACTGTCCCCAGGGGCAATATCAACAGCTATCGATAACACTGTCCTCAGGGGCAATATCAACAGCTATCGATAACACTGTCCTCAGGGTCAATATCAACAGCTATCGATAACACTGTCCTAAGGGTCAATATCAACAGCTATCGATAACACTGTCCTCAGGGTCAATATCAACAGCTATCGATAACACTGTCCTTAGAGGCTATATCAACAGCTATCGATAACACTGTCCTCAGGGTCAATATCACAAGCTATCGATAACACTGGCCACAGGGGCTATATCAACAGCTATCGATAACACTGTCCTCAGGGTCAATATCAACAGCTATCGATAACACTGTCCTCAGGGGCCATATCAACAGCTATCGAGAACACTGTCCTCAGGGTCAATATCAACAGCTATCGATAACACTGTCCTCAGGGGCTATATCAACAGCTATCGAGAACACTGTCCTCAGGGTCAATATCAACAGCTATCGATAATACTGTCCTCAGGGGCCATATCAACAGCTATCGATAACACTGTCCTAAGGGGCCATATCAACAGCTATCGATAACACTGTCCTAAGGCAAAGGGGCCATATCAACAGCTATCGATAACACTGTCCTCAGGGTCAATATCAACAGCTATCGATAACACTGTCCTCAGGGTCCATATCAACAGCTATCGATAACACTGTTCTCAGGGGCCATATCAACAGCTATCGATAACATTGTCCTCAGGGGCCATATCAACAGCTATCGATAACACTGTCGTCAGGGTCAATATCAACAGCTATCGATAACACTGTCCTAAGGGGCAATATCAACAGCTATCGATATCACTGTCCTCAGGGGCAATATCAACAGCTATCGATAACACTGTCCTCAGGGGCCATATCAACAGCTATCGATAACACTGTCCTCAGGGGCCATATCAACAGCTATCGATAACACTGTCCTTAGGGGCCATATCAACAGCTATCGATAACACTGTCCTCAGGGGCCATATCAACAGCTATCGATAAGACTGCGTAAGGGTCAATATCAACAGCTATCGATACCACTGTCCTAAGGGGCAATATCAACAGCTATCGATATCACTGTCCTAAGGGGCAATATCAACAGCTATCGATAACACTGTCCTCAGGGGCAATATCAACAGCTATCGATAACACTGTCCTGAGGGGCCATATCAACAGATATCGATAACTCTATCCTCAGGGGCTATATCAACAGCTATCGATAACACTGTCATAAAGGGTCATATCAACAGCTATCGATAACACTGTCCTCAGGGGCAATATCAACAGCTATCGATAACACTGTCCTAAGGGGCAATATCAACAGCTATCGATAACACTGTCCTCAATATCAACAGCTATCGATAACACTGGCCACAAGGGCTATATCAACAGCTATCGATAACACTGTCCTCAGGGTCAATATCAACAGCTATCGATAACACTGTCCTCAGGGGCCATATCAACAGCTATCGAGAACACTGTCCTCAGGGTCAATATCAACAGCTATCGATAACACTGTCCTCAGGGGCTATATCAACAGCTATCGAGAACACTTTCCTCAGGGTCAATATCAACAGCTATCGATAATACTGTCCTCAGGGGCCATATCAACAGCTATCGATAACACTGTCCTAAGGGGACATATCAACAGCTATCGATAACACTGTCCTAAGGGGCCATATCAACAGCTATCGATAACACTGTCCTCAGGGTCAATATCAACAGCTATCGATAACACTGTCCTCAGGGGCCATATCAACTGCTATCGATAACACTTTTCTCAGGGGCCATATCAACAGCTATCGATAACACTGTCCTCGGGGGCCATATCAACAGCTATCGATAACACTGTCCTCAGGGGCCATATCAACAGCTATCGATAACACTGTCGTCAGGGTCAATATCAACAGCTATTGATAACACTGTCCTAAGGGGCAATATCAACAGCTATCGATATCACTGTCCTAAGGGGCAATATCAACAGCTATCGATAACACTGTCCCCAGGGGCAATATCAACAGCTATCGATAACACTGTCCTCAGGGGCAATATCAACAGCTATCGATAACACTGTCCTCAGGGTCAATATCAACAGCTATCGATAACACTGTCCTAAGGGTCAATATCAACAGCTATCGATAACACTGTCCTCAGGGTCAATATCAACAGCTATCGATAACACTGTCCTTAGGGGCTATATCAACAGCTATCGATAACACTGTCCTCAGGGTCAATATCAACAGCTATCGATAACACTGGCCACAGGGGCTATATCAACAGCTATCGATAACACTGTCCTCAGGGTCAATATCAACAGCTATCGATAATACTGTCCTCAGGGGCCATATCAACAGCTATCGATAACACTGTCCTAAGGGGCCATATCAACAGCTATCGATAACACTGTCCTAAGGCAAAGGGGCCATATCAACAGCTATCGATAACACTGTCCTCAGGGTCAATATCAACAGCTATCGATAACACTGTCCTCAGGGGCCATATCAACAGCTATCGATAACACTGTCCTAAGGGGACATATCAACAGCTATCGATAACACTGTCCTAAGGGGCCATATCAACAGCTATCGATAACACTGTCCTCAGGGTCAATATCAACAGCTATCGATAACACTGTCCTCAGGGGCCATATCAACTGCTATCGATAACACTTTTCTCAGGGGCCATATCAACAGCTATCGATAACACTGTCCTCGGGGGCCATATCAACAGCTATCGATAACACTGTCCTCAGGGGCCATATCAACAGCTATCGATAACACTGTCGTCAGGGTCAATATCAACAGCTATTGATAACACTGTCCTAAGGGGCAATATCAACAGCTATCGATATCACTGTCCTAAGGGGCAATATCAACAGCTATCGATAACACTGTCCCCAGGGGCAATATCAACAGCTATCGATAACACTGTCCTCAGGGGCAATATCAACAGCTATCGATAACACTGTCCTCAGGGTCAATATCAACAGCTATCGATAACACTGTCCTAAGGGTCAATATCAACAGCTATCGATAACACTGTCCTCAGGGTCAATATCAACAGCTATCGATAACACTGTCCTTAGGGGCTATATCAACAGCTATCGATAACACTGTCCTCAGGGTCAATATCAACAGCTATCGATAACACTGGCCACAGGGGCTATATCAACAGCTATCGATAACACTGTCCTCAGGGTCAATATCAACAGCTATCGATAATACTGTCCTCAGGGGCCATATCAACAGCTATCGATAACACTGTCCTAAGGGGCCATATCAACAGCTATCGATAACACTGTCCTAAGGCAAAGGGGCCATATCAACAGCTATCGATAACACTGTCCTCAGGGTCAATATCAACAGCTATCGATAACACTGTCCTCAGGGGCCATATCAACAGCTATCGATAACACTGTCCTCAGGGGCCATATCAACAGCTATCGATAACACTGTCCTCAGGGGCCATATCAACAGCTATCGATAACGCTGTCGTCAGGGTCAATATCAACAGCTATCGATAACACTGTCCTAAGGGGCAATATCAACAGCTATCGATATCACTGTCCTAAGGGGCAATATCAACAGCTATCGATAACACTGTCCTCAGGGGCAATATCAACAGCTATCGATAACACTGTCCTCAGGGGCAATATCAACAGCTATCGATAACACTGTTCTAAGGGGCAATATCAACAGCGATCGATAACACTGTCCTAAGGGGCAATATCAACAGCTATCGATAACACTGTCCTAAGGGGCAATATCAACAGATATCGATAACACTGTCCTCAGGGGCCATATCAACAGCCATCGATAACACTGTACTAAGGGGAAATATCAACAGCTATCGATAACACTGTCCTCAGGGGCCATATCAACAGCTATCGATAACACTGTCCTCAGGGTCAATATCAACAGCTATCGATAACACTGTCATCAGGTGCAATATCAACAGCTATCGATAACACTGTCCTAAGGGGCAATATCAACAGCTATCGATAACACTGTCCTAAGGGGCAATATCAACAGATATCGATAACACTGTCCTCAGGGGCCATATCAACAGCCATCGATAACACTGTCCTAAGGGGAAATATCAACAGCTATCGATAACACTGTCCTCAGGGGCCATATCAACAGCTATCGATAACACTGTCCTCAGGGTCAATATCAACAGCTATCGATAACACTGTCATCAGGTGCAATATCAACAGCTATCGATAACACTGTCCTAAGGGGCAATATCAACAGCTATCGATAACACTATCCTCAGGGGCTATATCAACAGCTATCGATAACACTGTCCTCAGGGGCCATATCAACAGCTATCGAGAACACTGTCCTCAGGGTCAATATCAACAGCTATCGATAACACTGTCCTCAGGGGCTATATCAACAGCTATCGATAACACTGTCCTCGGGGTCAATATCAACAGCTATCGATACCACTGTCCTCAGGGGCTATATCAACAGCTATCGATAACACTGTCCTCAGGGGCAATATCAACAGCTATCGATAACACTGTCCTCATGGGCTATATTAACAGCTATCGAAATCACTGTCCTAAGGGGCCATATCAACAGCTATGATTATTACTGTCCTCAAGATCAACAGCCTGCGTTAGTATGGTCCTCAGTTGCAATATCAACAGCAACCGTTAGTACTGTCCTGAAGTGCAATACCAACAACTAACGTAAGTACTGTCCTCAGTGGCAATATCAACAGTTAGCGTTAGTACTGTCCTAATGTGCATTATCAACAGCCTGCGTTAGTATGGTGCTCAGTGTCAATATCAACAGCCAGCGTTAATAATGTCCTCAGGGGCACTATCAAACGCTAGCGTTCGAACTATCCTTAGGAGCAGTGTCAACAGCTAGTCAGTAACATGCACAGGTATCAACAGCTAGCATATGTACTGTCCATATCGAAACAAACAGCTAGTGTTTTTAACATCCACATGTGCACTATCATCAGCCTTTGTTTTAACCACCATAGAGATACTATCAACAGCCAGCGTTAGGCAACATCAATGGGTAACATTAGTACTGTCCTCACATCCAGCGTTAGTACTGCCGTCATTGGCAATATCAACAGCCAGCGTTAATACTCGCCCCAGGGGCAATATCAGTACAGTGAGCGTTAGTAGTGTCCTAAGGGGAATATAGACATCTAGCGTTAGTATTTGCCTCATTGACAATATCAACAGCCAGAGTAAGTACTGTCCTCATGGACACTATTAACAGCCAGCGTTAATAATGTCCTCAGGGGAAGTATAAACAGCCAGTGTTAATACTGTTCTTAGGGGCAATATCGACAGCCAGCGTTAGTAATGTCCTAAGGGGCAACATCAATATCCAGTGTGAGTAATGTCCACAGGGTCAAAATCAACAGCTAGCTACTACTGTTCTAAGGGGCAATATCAGCGGCTAGGTTTAGGACTGTCCTAAGGGGCAATATCAACAGCTGACGTTAGTACTGTCCGTAGGGGCAATATCAACAGCTAGCGTTAGTACCATCTTAAGGGGCAATATCAACAGCTGCCGTTAGTACTGTCCTCAGGGGCCATATCAACATCTAAGTTTAGTACTGTCCTCAGGGGCAATATCACAGCTAGGTTTAGTACTGTCCTCAGGGGCAATATCAGCAGCTAGCGATAGTACTTTCCTAAGGGTCAATATCAACAGCTGGTGTTAGTACTGTCCTCAGGGGCCATATCAACAGCTAGGTTTAGTACTGTCCTCAGGGGCAATATCAACAGCTAGCGTTAGTACTATCTTAAGGGGCAATATCAGCAGCTGGTGTTAGTACTATCCTCAGGGGTCATATCAACAGCTAGAATTAGTACTGTTCTCAATATCAACAGTCTGCGTTAGTATGATCCTCAGTGGCAATATCAACAGCAAGCGTTAGTACTGTCCTGAAGTGATATACCAACAACTAACGTAAGTACTGTCCTCAGTGGCAATATCAACAGCTAGCGTTAGTACTCTCGTAAGGTGCATTATCAACAGCCTGCGTTAGTATGGTGCTCAGTGGCAATATCAACAGCCAGTGTTAGTAATGTTTTGAAGTGCAATACCAACAACTACTGTCCTCAGTGGCAATATCAACAGCTAGTGTTAGTACTGTCCTAAGGTGCATTATTAACAGCTGGCGTTAATAATGTCCTCAGGGGCACTATCACACGCTAGTGTTCGAACTATCCTCAGGTGCAATATCAACAGCTAGTCAGTAAAATGCAGAGGTATCAACAGCTTTCATGTGTACTGTCCATATGGAAACAAACAGCTAGTGTCTTTAACATCCACATGTGCACTATCATCAGCCTTTGTTTTAACCACCATAGAGATACTATGATGAGCGGTAGTACTGTCCTCAGAGGCAACATCAACGGGTAACAGTAGTACTGTCCTCAAATACAATATCAACAGCTAGTGGTAGTACTGTCCTCCGAGGCAATATCAACAGCCAGCGTTAGTACTACAGTCATTGGCAATATCAACAGCCAGCGTTAATACTGGCCCCAGGGGCAATATCAATACAGTGAGCGTTATTATTGTTCTAAGGGGAGTATCGACATCTAGCGTTAGTACTGCCTTCAGGGGCAATCTCAGGTAATACCGCTTAAGCCGGTGCTAGGGGGCGTGATAAGTGTTGCTTCTTCCATTACTTCTCATGAACAGACTCAATAAAACCGAGACTGCTGCTTTATTCTCTTAATTGTGTTAGTTGCTCTCAAAGGATCACCTTTATCAGTACTTATCAATATATATCGTTAGTATTTGCCTCGTTGGCAATATAAACAGCCAGAGTTAGTACTGTCCTCATGGACACTGTTAACAGCCAGCGTTATTAATGTCCTCAGGGGAAGTATAAACAGCCAGCGTTAGTATTGTTCTTAGGGGCAATATCAACAGCCACCGTTAGTACTGTCCTAAGGGGCAACATCAATATCCAGTGTGAGTAATGTCCACAGGGTCAAAATCAACAGCTATCGTTAGTACTGTTCTCAGGGGCAATATCAACAGCTGACGTTAGTACTGTCCAAAGGGGCAACATCAACAGCCAGCGTTAGTACTGTCCTTAATGGGCAATATCAACAGCCAGCGTAAGTAATGTCCCCAGGGACAATATCAACAGCCCGCGTTAGTATTGTCCTCAGTGTCAAAATCAATAGCCAGAGTTAGTAATGTGCTCATGAGCAATATCAACAGGTAGCGTTAAGACTGTCATAATGGGCTATATCCACAGATAGCGTTAGTACTGTCCCCAGGGTCAATATCAACAGCTAGCGTTAATTTTGTCCTCATGGAAAATATCAACAGCTAGCTTTAACACTGTCCTCATTGGCAATATCAATAGCCACTTATATTACTGCCCTAAAGGGAAATATCAACAGGTAGCGTTTATACTGTCTTCTTGGCCAATTTCAGCATATAGCGTTAGTACCGCTTTCCAGAGGCAATATCAACTGCTACCGTAAGTACCGTCCTCAGAGGCAATATCAGCAGCTAGCGTTAGTACTGTCCTCAAAGGCAATATCAACTGCCTGCGTTGGTATTGTCCTCAAGGGCAATATCAACAGCCAGCGTTTGTATTGTCCTAAGTGTAATACCAACAGTTATGGTTAGTAATGTCCTCGGGGGCGTTATCAAGAGCTAGCTGTAGAACTACAATATCAACAGCTATTGTCTTTAACATCCACATGAACAATATCAACAGCCAGCGTCTTATAGGGATACTATCAACAGCTACAGTTAGTACCGCCCACAAGTCAATATCAACAGGTAGCGTTAGTCCTGTCCTCAGGGGCAATGTCAACAGCTAGCGTTAGTACTGTCCTCAGAGGCAATATCAACAGCTAGCGTTAGTACTGTCCTCAGGGGCAATATCGCCGGCTAGCGTTAGTGCTGTCCTAAAACGAATACAGTCAGTACTACTAAACTCTACGAAAATATCACCTACTGGCTTCCATGGCTTTTGTACTTTCCTCAAGGACAATTTCAAGAATTAGCGTCACTAAAGTCTTGAAGGACAAAATAAATTGCTTAGGTCACTTCCTTGAAAGACCAAAGGGACAATATAGTCATATCCTTAAACGGTTTCTCACCATTGTGTATGCATACTTGTCTTTTCGTTTACCCTACCTGTTTGCAAGCAATGATTTTTCCCCAAGTAAGTTCGTTTCCGAGGAAGGCTTTGCTGGCATGTTGTCACTGATTAACACAGAAAATTACATCAAAATGTGTAAGGAGCATACTTATATAGGGTGTGGCCCTTCCTGTACATAGGCCTGGTCAGCGGCTTAACATCCCCTTCGAAGGATGGCAGTTTCACAGTACATGTACCTTGCCCGAATAGTGAACGGTCATTCATCAAAAGCGGCTGTCATGATAATCAGAAATGAATGTGTGTAGTTTAAAAAAAGAACAGTGGCTAGCACCTCTCCCCATAACCTGAGACGGGTTGACAGAGTATATTCCCCGCACCTCGTCTTGTTTCGTACTTGGAAACTCAACCTACTCACATATCTGACGTTTGCCTGTTAATGTTGTCGATTTGTGTTAGCTGTGTTCGGGTTTAAGTTTCAAAACACAGAATACGTGTCAGCGCGAGATATGTCGAAATGTAAAAATTCCAGAGATATTCACCTGAAAAACATTAACTAGTCGTACGAAAATGTCTAGATCGATGAGGTATTCTTCTCGTTGGTGAGTTTTATGCATGCACGCTTGGTTGTTAACGTTTAATCTATTGCTGTATGGCGGCTGTTTATGCATGCATTGCTTGATCTCTTCATGAACCTGTCTTGATATGGTCGACCCTGATACCTACTTATTCTAAAAGGGCATCACAGTAACTCTGTTGTACGTATGCACCATAAGAGCTACTATTCTCGCTGCTAGAATATACCAAAAGTATTAATCATGTCACATTGTACTAAGACATCATGTTCTTGCATATAAAGCTACTGGTACTTTATAATGACAGAAAAAATGTGTGGTATTTAAACTAAAGGATGTTTTTATTTTTAGAAATGGTCTGCTTAATGTTATAAGGCTCTTTTAAATCGTGTGTCAGTACAGTCCTCAGCGAAACAATAAACGTATACAGTCAATACTAATCTTTGTGAAAATATCACCTGCCAGCTTCTCTGGGTTCAGTGCTGTCCTCAAGGACAATATCAATACAGATAGCGCCAGTACAGTTCTGAGGGACATAATAAACTGATTAGGTGAATTGATTGATACGCGAAAGGGACGATATATTCATAAACTCTGATATGGTACCTTAAACGGTTTCTCACCAGTGAGTACGCACACTTGTCATTTCGCTTACTCTAACAATTGCAAGCAATGTTTTTTTCCGAGTGAGGGTTTTGGGCAAATGACCTTTCATTATTCGGGCAAGGTACTGTGAATCTTATGCCATCCTTCTAAGGAAATGTTAAGACGTAGACCAGTCCCATGTAGGAAGAGTCATGCCTTATATATGCTCATGACATATCTCTTTGAATTTCTGTGTTAATGAGGCAAAATGCCGTGGAGCTTTCCTCGGAAACGATGCTGCCATGATAATTAGACTAGACCGTGTGTAGTATCTATAATTAGGAACAGCGGGGACAGCACCTCTCCCCTAATCTGAAAGGGGTGGATAGAGTATGTCCCTCACCGCAACCCCCACAACACACACCACACACGAACATTGTTCTTATATAATATGCAGATTCCCTATGCATTTGTAGATGGTTTGATAAGGTAACAAATAATATACCAATAGTATTCATCAATTCACATGTAATTAATAAATCGTGTTCTTGCAAATAAACCGACTGGTACATTATAGAAGGAAGAGGTGATAATTAAGCTAAAAGACAGTGTTGTTTTTTTAAAAATAGTAAGTGGTAATGTCTAGGCGATGTGAGAGATGTCTCTAACACCCTTTAAGTGTAATTATTTTAAACAGTAGGCGAATGTGTGTATTCATGCAGGATAAAATCCAAACAAGTCACATATATTAAGTTTTTATTTCGTTAAATGGTATAATATGGTATAATTTCTCCTGTATACTCAATGTATCGGCTAATAGTTCAGTTAATTCCTAGGCACTAGTAACTTCTACTTCTAATTAGAAAGTAGTAACTGCTTAGGAAATTTGAATTAAAAAAGAGCATACACATTCATATCCACGATTAATGCGTAATTGCGGCTGGTATAGCAGTTAATTAGCACTAGTAACTTCTACTTTGCTAAAATGAGTAACTAGGCATATTCGGAAAATTAAAGGACAATAGAAACATCTCTCACATCGCCTAATATCTTAATGTATGTAGCTTATATGGCTTCTCTCCTGTATGCATACTCACATTCGACTACTGTTTAAAAAAGTTAATTGAATTGATTTGTGTTTTAAGGAGCAACAACACATGAACGTTTATATGACGCCTAACAGGAACGAACGCGCCAGGCTCATCCTCCATTTACATGAAGATAAAATATGAAGACTGAACCTTCTTACCTGCAAAACTGCAGAATTGCTGCAAATTCTATAATAGACACTCCATTTACGATGGAGCCACGTTTCCACGTTTGCATACGCGGTGTCATAATGGGCATGATAAAAAATGACAAAATGAATATGAATGTGTGTGTGGGGGTGGGGGTGGGGGTCTACCCCGCAACCTCACGGGGAACAAAAATGAAAGTTAACAGATGACAGAGACATCGCATTTTTCTTATCAGGATATCTCTCACATCACCTAGACATTATCACTTGCTATCATTTAACGAAATATAACAGAATGGCTTAATATATTTGATTTATATGGCTTCTCCCCTGTATGTATTCTCACATTCGCCTACTGTTTATTTCCTAAGCCGTTACTACTTCCTAATTATTTTATAAATAGGAACCTCACGGGGAACAAAATGAAAGTTAACAGATGACAGAGACATCGCATTTTTCTTATCAGGATATCTCTCACATCACCTAGACATTATCACTTGCTATCATTTAACGAAATATAACAGAATGGCTTAATATATTTGATTTATATGGCTTCTCCCCTGTATGTATTCTCACATTCGCCTACTGTTTATTTCCTAAGCCGTTACTACTTCCTAATTATTTTATAAAAAGGAGGCGAATGTGATTATTCATATAATGCGTCAAAACTTAATATGCAATATGTGACTTGTACGCATTATGTGACAAAAATAGTTGTTGTTTTGTGCTTTGTGCTTTTTGTTGTTGTTGCTGTTGAGTGTTGTTTGTGTTTTTTTGGGGGGAGGGGGCAGTGGTTGTGGGTTGGCTGTAAATAGTGTTTTTTAAAGTTGCGCATCACCCCTTAACTTGAGTGCGTGCGTGAGTGCGTGTGTTTTGGTTATAACTTGTTGTTTTTTTAACTTGCGCTCCACCCCCAATGTCAAATCCTTTATCCGCCCCTGAGGAGGGTGCATGCTCCCCAGATGTTTTCTAAAGTAAGAAGACTTTATTTTATGGATTTATGCAAACTGGATCCGCCCATGCCCCCACCCCACTGCCTAACTAACAACCAAAGAACAATCAAAGTACATACGTTTCAGATTTTAGGTAGGGGTGCTCCCGGTGCCCGCACTGGACCCGCCCCTAGACCCATCCCACTACCACCTGTACACCCCCAACCAACAAAAGCTTACTATATGCATATAATTATTACTTTTCAGATTTTAGCCTGGTGCACCCATACCCCCCGGATCCGCCCTTGCCCTCCCCGACCCACGACCCACTTCTCACCCAATATATTTATTTGCCTCGGTGTCAGTTTATGTCTGGTTACGGCACTGTGCGTGAAAGTTATTGCGTGAACGTTATGCATAGCATCATGACAGATGTATACTCCGCTTTTTGTGAATTAGAGAATGTGTGCTAGGAATCGAAGACATTCCATGCCGATATATTATATCCACCTTAGAACACGACATCCCAGACCATATCAGGACCGCTTTGCAATCAATTGTAACTAGATGAACGGTATTGAAACAAAGGTTGAAGGAACGCGTTTGGACCTAAAAAAATCTTTAAAAACAAAAAGATCTTAAAAAAATCAAAAAATCTGATTGTTTGTTTTTGTCTAGACTTGTATACAAATATCAAAACATATCAAATAATTGCAAAACTGTACACCAAAATTCCTACCCCATGTAAGAGACTGTAGTAGACATGTACAACAGCAGAGCACAACATCAGAGCATATCAATAAATAAAAAACTGTACACCAGAAACAATCCTACCCCATGTAAGAGAGCATAGTGAAAAACAATTCGACGCCGTGTAAGAGACCATAGTCAAAAACAAGCATACACCATGTAAGAGACCATAGTCAAAAGCAATCATACCCCATGTAAGAGACCACTATGGGGTAGGAATTTTGGGTAGGATTGTTTTTGGTGTACGGTTTTTATTTTTTTTTAAATATGTTTTGATCTATACAGAAATATAATATAATAAAAAAAGTTTTTTTTCTGATTTGTTTTTCTTTTTTTGTTGTCTTCTTTATGTTTATTTCCTTCAACCTGTCTATTGAAAATAACAATTTCTTCCAGTCATATTGTTGTGGTGGATGAGTGGTTAGCATACTTGGTCATACTTGCCTCTCGTCCCAGACGTCACAGGTTCGATTTCCTCTGGTAAGCATACTATGAAAGTATGCCATCCTCAGAAGGAGGTGTGTGTAAAGTCATAGGTCCGTGTGTAGGGAGAGCTATACACGTGGTAATCGGTTATTCGTCAACAGAATTGCACATAATAAATGAAATTGCGTGTAGATAGTGGCAAAATATAAGAAACATATACATTTAATCTATTTTATAACTCTAACACAATAGCATGTGTTTTTTCAATATCGACGTGTGCTTCAACTAAACGATTACAATACAAAACTTCCTCCCCTTAATCTGTTATAAATGGCGTTTTCACAATAGAAACGCAGTATATACGTGTTGCGTCCCTTTTGTTGTGAAACGCCATTTAGGGGCATAATTGACAGCTGGAGCTTCGTCGGGACAATATTGACAGGAGGGGCTTCAACAACAGCGAATGATTTGAACCCCTCTCCGATATTTTCACACCATTCCATGATCAGCGGCGTACGGTCCCAGTTTCTAACAAAACGCGTTGCCCTAAACGAGAAAACAATGGGCGAAATAAACAAAATGGAATTACCCGGGAGCAGAGGTTATGAATCTTGCGTATCACATGTAACAATCAAAATACTAAATTAAAAAGCAGGCAACATATCCTAAGAGTGATTAAAAAATACTCAGAACCTTTAAATGCTTGAGTAGTGGAACCACCTATTCGAAATTCAAGTGAGAAACCAAAAGTGTTTGAGAATGTACCACCGATATCTACAAATATCGGGCTCAGCTATCTCCAAATATCGGAATGAATAACAATTCTTATTGCAAGCACGGGGAGACGTTTTACCGCCGCGGCACTGCAAGGCAACCTGCAACATTCTATAGTTTGAGCAAATTTAATACTAGCGGATCATATGGTTTTGAAGTAAAAACAATATTCATGTAAAAAAGGATCATATTCCTTATTAGTGAAAATATAATTCATGAGAATACGGATCATACGCCTTTGAATTGAAAACAAATAAGGAACATATTCCTTATCATTGAACATATAATTCATTATAATCATGAGAATACGGATCATTCGCCTGTGAATTAAAAACAAATAAGGAACATATTCCTCATCATTGCAAATATAATTCATTATAATACTGATCATTCGCCTTTGAAGCGAAATAAATAATGAACATATTCCTTATCATTGAAAAAAAATGTAAATCATTATAATGAACTGATCATTCGCCTTTGAATTGAAAATAAATAATGAACATATTCCTCATCATTGAAAATGTAAATCATTATAATACGGATCATTCTCCTTTGAAGCGAAAACAATTCACAAGGAGACGAATCATATGCATTATCATCACAAGGAGACGAATCATATGCATTATCATCACAAGGAGACGAATCATAATGCATTATCATCACAAGGAGACGAATCATAATGCATTATCATCACAAGGAGACGAATCATAATGCATTATCATCACAAGGTCATATGCATTATCAGTGAATATAAAATTATAATAATACGGATTATGATTGTGTTATATCAGTAAAAATGGAATTCAGAGGGACGGAATCTGTTATGGATGTCAGAAGTAACGTAATACCATAATTAGAAAAAAAGGAAAACTTCTTTATAATGAAACTAATTTAGTTTGATATTTATGTTTTAATAATTAAATTATAGAAAGTATGCATGATATTAGGTGTGAGTGACATGTTCTAGAACAAGTTTTTATTTTAATTCTTATATAAATAAATATTGAACTTACTTTCAACTATTGCGTCAATCGTATAAAGATACAAAATGTATTACCATTTCTTTTACAAATAGCATGTATGTTTAGCTTAAGAGAATCGTGATGTCTAATAATGGTAAAAACAATATTTGATAAGCGATAAACTTGACTGATATAGTTCATTTTCAGTTTATTATCGTCTCAAGTTGGACTGGAACCATATCTTATACTACGCTTAACTTCGTCTCCAATCAAAATATCATTTGTCTTTGCCTCCAATATCTTCAATAATGCTATTAAATCCTAAACCTATTAGTGTCCGTAACCTGTTTACGAAAAGTAGCTGTCCGCCTATTTTGTGATAACATTGCATAGAGATATATACTTCTCAAAGTAAGTTAAGAACCGCAAGAATATTTCTCCATATGCTTACCAGTGAAATTGACTGCATACCATTTTCAAAGGGTTACACAGAATGTGTAAGCAATGTTGCATTTAGCTGGACATTGTCAGGTCTTCTGCATTAAATGAAAGAACAAAATGTTGATATACATTATTCTGTTAATTAAAAAGAGTCCGAGATGTATGATAATTTCTAAAAATCATCGATTTGCCCCAAAACAACAATACTAAAAGTTTTAATATGTTTTGTCAATGTATTCATTACCTTTAATTACTACCAATGGAACTATGGATGCGAACTTTTAATTTCCCCCGAAATTGACTAATTTGAAAAATGCTGATTTTTTAACTCATCCAAAATGTAGTAAATTTGCAAGACATAGTGGCAGATTTGGCACTGCACGCTTATCTGTAGAGTTATTCTAAAGAAAATGATGACAGATGTTTGTTAAGAAATCAATAGTCATGAAAATAATACGAAATAATATTTTTGGTGAAAAAGCATTTTCAAAATCTGAATTTTCAATTTTTTTATTTTTTTGGCGGGGGGGGGGGGGGATGCGGGTGGGGGTGGGGGTTTAAAATGTTTCTAAAGAATACAGAAAAACGAAACAGTTTCCATCTTTGGAATGCAATTTGTATTTAAACTTGTGCGATGATGCAAACTTTAATCTTATTGAAATACAAGAAATTGCACTGTAATTGACATATGCCCCCGAAGTGGTTTTTACCTTTGACCTCTAAGTGTGACCTTGACCTTGGAGCCACGGACCTGGATTATGTGCGCAACATGTCGTCTTGTTGTGGTGAGCACTTGTGCTAAGTTATTTGAAAATCCGTCCAGGAATGCCAGAGTTATTAACCGGACACGAGTGTACGGACTGACGGACGGACTGACGGACGGACGGACGGTGCGACTACTATATGCCGCCCTTCGGGGTCATAAAAATGGGATGATCCTTAACTTATTTTGAGGAGTATATGTTATGATAACATTCTTCGTCCACTTAAGCTGCAGTCAATAAATCTTGATAAGGACGAAATAATCTTCATAAAGACGCTACGTTTTACAAAGATTATGTCCTTAAAGCTACACAATCCCGATAAAATAATACAATTTCAAGTTGTTTTAAACACAAGAACGCCTATAGATGAAGTTCTTTGCTGGTTATGTTGTCTACATTGTTTAGGCTGGTATATTGTCATAGCGTATATCGAGGCATTTGCATAATAGGCGTGATAAACGCTTCGGTAACTTTGAAATTGTACCACCCAGTGATTACGGGTATATAAGCCTAAACGTTTATATAGCAATTTGCTCAGATATCCGATAACTACAGACTATTCAACTCGATGAGGATATTTAATGGCGTGCAATGGTACTATATACATGTTTGTATTGTTGAACGAAAGGGAACAAGTAAAATGCGTAAGGCATAACGTAAATACATCACTATGTAGAGAATGATAAACACTTACCCGCGTATTCCACATATGTTCTATATATTGTATATACTTATTTCCTAAAATATCCTTCAAATAATCCAAAATCACACACGTATTATACATGTATACATATACAGAGAGCGTGTATCAGTAGCCAGTAGTATGTAACGTGAAATACATGCTCAAGTGTTGACTCGGGACAGGGAGAAATTATTGTTTACAATGAGACACTTGAAGGATATTGTTCAAATTAAGTTATATATATTTATTTTCTTTTGTTGGAAAAAGACCAGCAATATTATTTCTCGCAAATCGTAGTTTTCAGGATGTGAGGAAGGGGTTTACAGATGAAGGTCGCCCATCCGTCTATCCTTCAGTTGCACTTTTCAATTCCGTAGCTTCTTGGGAAAATAATAAGTCACAATTCGTAAAAAAAGGGATCGCAATTGCGTGCGAGCTTTTGTGGGTGCGTGCCTAAACCGTGCTTGTGTGCGTGCTTTTATGCATGTTTGTTAATATTTAAATCTGACGAATTTGAAAGGCATTTGAATATTACTTCTTCATAAAAAAGAAAATTCAGAAAAACAAAAATGTTTTTAAAAGTGCTAAGGCCTGGGCTAGAACCCCGTCCGCAACGGCGAAAGTATACTAAGACAGCGCGTTAACCTATTGCGCTACGGAGACCGATTAACACTGTCGTATTAATTAAGTTACTTTACATAAATATGCTCAATCGCGAAGACTGCTGATATCACGGTGGATAGACGTAACGGACCCTGGTTGCTCAAAACTGCGTTACCTTGATCCTGGTTGCGCTTGTAACGGACCCTGGTTGGTAAATGGACACTGGTGTCAAAAAGTTCGAACATAAAGATACAGTATCGTATGTATAAGAAAAAAACTTTATGCGACGGAACTTTTGAATATCATATCCTTCGAAATGCATTTTCTTATGTACAAGAAATGCAGAATAATTCCTAACAAGCTTATTCTTAACCGGTCGATACAAAGTTGATGACTTTAAAAAGCCAAACTTCCATATGTTCTCTCTGACTGATTTAATGTGATCCCAATCTGGTTTGCAACTGCTGTTGTTCAATAAAGATAACAGTTTAGTCTAAAAATCTGCAAATATTTACATCATGTCTAAATTTCAGAGCACCGGACCCTGGTTGCTTTGTAAAAAATGCTTGAGATTCTGGCAACGGACACAATCTGTATCTTTGACACCGGATCCTGGTTGATAGATTGTTTTCTATATACCTTCAGATTAAAGAGAAAACGACGATCGGGACTATGACTCCACCAAAACAAACAATAAAAAAAAACATCTATTGGTTGCATGGTGTTTTAAGTCATCGTCAGCACATTTTAGGTTATATATGATGGTCGATTTTTTCGTGGGGGAGGCAAGGCAGACCATCCACATTTTCATAAGTAGGACAAGTACTGCATGCCTCATGAAATCTGGGAACGAGATGTATTCGTACCCACGACCGTAGCGGTGAACTTGAAACAGTGCCTCACCACTCTGGACCACCGGTACTAAAATCATTCATGCGACAGCATGATGGAAAATCAAAAAAAGAACAGCCCAATTTTGAATGTAGAGGGTGTGATCTTGTTATAGTGATAGAATCTGGTGGTGAGTTTGGCTAAATGCATCTGTGTCGTACAAGGTTCAATACTAAACAAATATACTCCGGACCTACGTTCGTGTATATACGTTTGCGCCTTGAGATAATTCTCTCTTCACGACCTGTCTTCCGTCGACAGTACCCTAAAATAAACTATGGGCCCGCAATAGACATTAACCAAACTTACTTTCCCCGCAGCGCGCTGCATGACGGTTTTTGTCGCCGTTTTACACGACAATGACCTCAAACAGTTTTTATAGTTGTAACCGGAGGCCCCGGTTTAATCCTCCGTGGTGCCACTGAGTTTCGTCGGTGTGTTCTTGGGCAAGACACTTTCCCTTAGCCTCGTCTGTCGGATGGGGACGTAAACCGGGCGGTCTCGTGTATCGGTCTGTCCTCCGAGCACGTTAAAGAACCATAGGAATCTATTCGATAATAAGAGTAGGGCACGGTTCCCGGATTCCTATGTATCCTTCCCTCTCTCTCTGGGGCGGCTCTAAATAACCTATACGGTGTTGATGATCCGTTAAACAACATTCAATATTTAAAAAAAAAGGCTTATTCAAAAGGCATTATCTTAGAGCACGCAGCTGTGTACACACTGTCTGTAAAAATCCGAAAATTAAAAAAACAACACAATACATAAAAAACAATAAAAACAACAACAATCAAATGAAAAAGTAGGGGCGAGGGGATATAAGGATTCAGACTATATCATCAACATGTCAGCGTCAAATAAGAGATAAAATAGTGGGAGAAACGAACCACAGCGTATCTGGGAATAAAACAATATTTATAGCCGGTCGCCCAAAAGAAAGGAAGGATACATACAAATCCGAGAAGCTGCCCTAATCTTACTTACGAATATATTTTCCTTTGAGCAAATTGTTCCAAGGATAGACTCCGAAACACAGAACCGGTGTACATACCAATCCAACGGACGAGAATAAAGGAACATGTTTTACTCAATAAAACACAGAAGAAATTGACTTGTTGCGATAAGGCTTCATCCGGGTCAAACGCAACATGCTATCAAGTAGATCACGCCAGCCCCATTGAAGTGTACGAGTTCCTCGCCGATGTTTTGAGGGTGAAAACTCGTTAAATGTAAAAATCTTTAAAATTTCGCTGATATCAGACCGAGATATTTCGAACAGGGGAACATATCTAGTCGTTTTTGGACTAGGGGCTTTTCAAGCCCTATTCCTTAGCAGACGACAAAATTCGAGCACGCTAGAAGCCGCAACAAATCGTCACTGACGAAATGTATCACTACGCTAACAGACAGAGTCATTTTGATTGGGTGTTCATTCGCATATAAGAGTTAACACATCCCACTCACTGTATGCATACTGGCCTTGTGTAGAGAAGAAATAGTTCTCCGGATCAGACAAATACCATCTAAATCGTAAATAAGCTGTGGGAAATGGAAAGAAAATTGAAGAATGTGATGTTTGGGCCTATGCTTTTTTTCTACTAAGACAAGAAACAAGATGATATATTTTATCTCGAAATATTGTAAACCCCGTTTGGACCCCGTACATCCAGCTTTGCAAACCTGGGATAAAGTAGCTCATTTGCATATTAATGTCGAAAGGACCAATGCTTCCGAGCAAAAGTAGTTATTTTTCAGCAAAATTGTTTTAATAATTTACGGGTTTTCCCGCCAGGCTCCTTTACATGAGTAACCAGGATCAAGGTAACGCTGTTTTGAGCAGCGTGTGTCCGTTACGTCTATCCACCGTGAATATAAACCATTGCTTTTCAACATATTGCTTTTCCAGGTCCGTAGCTACACTGGAGCACACACAGGTATTTGCCTTGGTTGAATTTTGGGAATGTACATACTTTACATAAAAACAACTACATACTAGTATGTAAGGACCCTGGGGGAAATGCAACACATTGAAGGAAATTAAAACAAAATCTATGGTGGAGAGGGAGGTTAATGTCACTGGACATAAGGGATATGCCTCGGTTAAATTTCAGGGCTGGTTACGGGCCAGTTTTCATTTAAAATTACTTTACAAATCAATTAACTTAGAAAAGGTTAATTACTAGTATTTGAACTTAATTGCTATACTAAAACTTTCGGTTTTTAGTTAAAACGTACCCTGTCTTACAGACGGAAGCTGACATCTTTCATATTTTCTTTGATTTTGAAATATTATCAATCAGAATTTTAATGTTCAGATTGCCAATTCATACATTTGTGTTGCATTTTGTTTTGTTCGTGAAAACATCAATATTGGGGCCCACCCCGAAACATTGGGATGTGGAGTCCTCCGGCTCTTACGCCTAGGTTTATAAGACTATACAGAAACGTCCACCCACTCCTTCCTTCCCCCACTCTCTCTCCCTTTTTCTCACTTTTTCCCCTCTCTTCCTACCTCTCGCTTTCTTTCTTTCTCTGTATCTCTCTTTCTCTGTGTGTGTCTCTCTCTCTTTCTCTCTTTCCGTCTCCCTCTTTTTGACTCTCTATGTCTCTCTCTCTGTCTGTGTCTCTCTGTGTCTCTCTATCCATTTTATTTTCAATTTCAAATTTCAATTCATGCATAAATTAAGAGGAATTCATTAAAACTATGTTGATTTATAATCTACTAATATATGTCAACCATGCATGCATAACTTCACATAACAAATACTATATCTCCATCTTTACCATTAGTTACGAGCCTCTACCAATATTCCAATTTCGATAAACAATGTCTCCCTTGTGATTTGTGTCGATATACACTACACACAAACACACACACACACATACACATAAAAATGGAGGACTATTTGTATATAATAGTTTCTTTGATGCAACGCGATAGTTGGAAAGGCTACGTTTAATTATAGGTATTGTTTTGGATTATATATAAATATGGATTTATAAGGTTGTTTGAGTAAGTACATCTATAGCTTCCTTTTCAATTTCTAATGACTTGTATTTCCTATTAGGTCCTTCTACTGAAGATTGGTCTCATCAGTTCGGTGGTAAAATGGCGTCTGCTAAAATCCACTTTTATACCCGTTATAAGACCAGTGGTTGATTCACAAAGTACCTGAAGCGTCTCATACAGTACCGCCTTATCTCATTAATATTCAGTGAATTTAGGTGGTGCGCATGTTTTATATATGAACCCACACGTATACAGTTATCACTTAGTACAACATGCGTAATAACCGTTAGATTTGTTCAGTTCTAGTGTGCCTTTTATCGGGATTGTGTAGCTTTAAGATTTACCGTTAAAATCAAAGCTGAAGTCAGAAATGACAAATTATAAAGACAAAAGTAAATCTTATTCCTGAGCACACTTATTAGTAAATAAAATTATTATTAAATGCATCAAGGGCAATATGACCGTGATAGTATAATAATGTTCAGAATTGTGATCATATAAGGGACTATATAAAAAAAGAAAGCCACGAAGGAAGCTATAAATGACCTGGCATAAGCCAAAGCAACACGAGAATACACCAATATAGGCTAGAACGAGAAGAAAAAATTGCGGAAAAACATCAAACGTAACCATCCTCTCTGGATTTATATAGGTCTATAATATGTCTGATCATCTTATTAAGCCTTTAATAACAAGTTTCTTATGTTGTGTCAGTTTATGACAAACATATATAGTGCAGACTTTAATTAACACATACTGAAAGGAAAAAGCCACGCATAATGAGTATTTCCGCTATGTATTGTATGTTTCATATGCTACTGCTAATCGAATGGTACAGGGCGACACTCAGAAAGAAGGTTTAAACAGCATCGAACACACCAATGGTTTCCCCTTTAAAGTTTCATTATCGACATAATGCGCATTTGGCTCAAGCAGGTGAGCAAACTTAGGCTTTAAACGTTGCAATCTCTTAACATTAAACACAATACTGAAATGGCTTGAATTTTTCAAGCGAAAATACAACATTTATGGATTTCTATTAACAAAATATACTTTGATTAAAATGTCTACTTCATGACATAGTTGTCCTTTCTATAAATAAATGTAGCCCCTTTTTGTACAAAACACGTTGAGAAATATCTGGAATATTACGTGGAATTAGGTGTATATAATAGTGTATATACACCCGCACTATATAGCCTAGTTTAAAATATCTCGTTATATTCAACGATATATCACTGTCACGTTTGCCACGTTAGGAGAATAATCATGTCAATGCGAAAGATTTCACTGTAACGTTTGCAAGCGAAGCAATGCGAAAGATTTCAGATGTGTGCGTTATTTTCACATTTTAGGGGTATTAGAATAGAAATAGAACATCGTTTACGGTGAATTATCTTGTAATATATCACGGTTTGTCGCTCAATTGTAAACAATAATTTCACGAGCCCGAAATTATTGTTTACAGTTGAACTCCAAACCGTAATATATTACACGACAATTCACCGTAAATGATTTCTATTTCTTAAGCATAGGCAATCATTTTTGATTATGCGTTTCGTTTCCTTTCAGTATCAATAGAAGAAGCCAATATGGAACATAACTTGTGTATAGCCTTGGCATTTAAATGTCACAAGCATTCAACAGAATGTAAACAATTGGTTGATGATGATACGTGATGTGACAGAAAAGCAGTTGAAGCCAGGTCATTTACAGAAAAGTCGACAACTTCAATTATTTCAGACATGCTGTTAATGAATTTCAGACACTGTAGGCGCATGCCATGAGTGGTGCGCATACTATTAAGAGATGATTTAAAGGAAGACCAAGAGCGGTACATTATTAAACAAGAGAAAAATAACAGCAAATTTGAGAGGGTTTTTTTACCGTTATAAAATTGAAAACGATGTGTTCCTTGTTGAGATGGCTATTGCGTATTCTGATCCCGAAAACAACCCACAATCTTCCGGTTTGAAAACATCGAGAAAAACTCTAAATCCGGATATCACAGAACTGAGCGTTAACGGCGCCACTGGGGTTCGATGTTGTGTCCTTATGCCAGATACTCCCAGCGGCCTAATCCGTCGGAATGGTTGTAACCCGGGAGGCCTCGGGTATCCTCCAATCAAGTAAAGCGAATAAGCACATATATTCGATACGAATAGAAGAGTATTGTTACTAAATGCGTGTGTATTAAGCCCACAACAATTCATTTGGTTTTATAGATATATAATCATAACAGTAACATTTCTTACTACAATACATTTTATTTTATTCTTTCTCCCATTTAAAACATATAAAGAAAGTGCACACACTTACATGACAGCCTTTTTTAAACTCCTACGTTTGAAATATAAATTGCCAATCAGTTATAGTCATATATATATTTATTCATCGTGTTAAAACAGTTAATATATGCAGGTATGCATTCATTTAAACAAAATATGTATGCATTGAAAATAATATATTACCCCAAGCACAGTGTTTTTCGTTAAGTAGTTGACACTGAAATAATTGTAGCATAAATTAGTAGCAAAATGAAGTTAACCAGTCAGGCAAAACTCCAAATCTTGAGCGTCGATTTAAGAGTTACCAACTCATAATTCATTTTACCCATATGCAATTATGGGTATGGTAAGAACCCTTTAAAAAACATATACTTTTAATCGGCACATATACATTATTATATGACCAAAACACCTGAATAGAGTTTTGATAAACAGTATTATGGGTACAATTTTGTCATCATTTGGCGGGTTCGTTTCTTTACAAACTACATGTATACAGAAATGAATCAACACACATACTGTTACCTATCTCAATGTTTACATGTTGCATTGCATGTTTATTATTTATTTGGTCTTGAAGAACAGCTAAAATTAGAATAGATGAAAACATGTTTACCATTTATGCAAATTATTTATGCAAATTCATTTATGATGATTTGGACTGTTCTCATTGGACTGTTTTAGTGGGGAAGCTTTTGGAACCATCTTTGGCATTATATAAACAGACTCTGGGAGAAGCACAACAGTTCAGTTCGGTAGATTATTATTCAGTAAAAAGTAAATTTTGAATTGGATGCTTTTAAAATATAAAATATATTTGTGAGAGGATTTACTTATTATTGTGCTCATTCATAATAACAGTAAAATTGGATATTTGGATTAAATCCAGAGACGACACTTACTGTTTTGGATTAAAGAGACACTTACTGTTTTAGATTAAAGAGACACTTGCTAATGTGAATTAAAGGAATATTTATGTAAATATATGTGTTAATTATATTTTGTGTTCC
>JAWPHD010019127.1:0-36939 GCA_037043455.1 Cyrtodaria siliqua
GAGTATTGTATTTTTATATCGTGTAGGCGCTCGGCGAGGGATCTAAATCAAGCGTCAGTTAAAAATGTCGCTATTGTAACAAACGCAGACGAAAAAAAACACCACAAAAAACACAAATAAATACAATTAGTAACTATTTTGACCACAGTAAGTCAACGGAGGGCGAAACAAATTTCAAAATAATCTTATATGACGTACTATTCAATGTTGTCTATGATTCACAAGGCATGTGTTACAGTTTACATATGACAGTATGCACAGAACATAATGATAAACATGTGTACAGTGTTTGATTATGTGTTTTGTTTGTTGTTGGTTAATTTTACAAGGAAATACCCAATTGAAAACATCCGGGTAGGGTAAAAATACCCAACTGAAAAATAAATGACGGGGTAAAAAATTTTGTTTTACCCAATTGCAAAATGCAAATACCCAATTGAAATTAAAACAATGGAGTAAAAATACTCTATGTCCAAATCCTTATCTGGAGCTCTGCAGACTGTTAAAGCAGACCCCATCATGATATGACTTAAAGATTGTTAAAAGCGAGGACGGATGTAAAACCCATACATGTATATCCACTAAACTACTAAGACCGGTAGGTGAATGAAATTATTTTGGGTCATCCATAGTTGTGAAAAAGGATGTGTAGTAATATGGGCAGATGGTATTGATAATAATTTTCAGAGTGGGAAGGTTTTACCTGTATGTTATTGGTAAAATATTTGGGTTGAGGGTGAGGGGCAAAAATCTGTTGTGCTCATTCATGCTTGATTTTCTTTGGGCTAAATAGACTGGTTAGTTATAATTTCATCAAATTAAACATCAAAATAAGGAAGTAAACACTGATTTTGTTATTGAAACTTAAATACTTGAGATGTGAATACATCCTGAAAAACACCATTACATTATAGATGATGAGAATTTTATCTATAGTGATTTCCCCACCGCAACAAAAACCCAGACGCCATTGTGAGGAAGTGCATTGTGCCTGAATGACCAGTTTCATGTTCTAAGTCCAGCCATATTTATTTCCCCCCCCCCCCAAATTTGTAAAAACAGACTCATGATTAGACATAGTAATAAGTTGACAAAGGGCGCCTTATAACGCTGGCAGCGAGTATCTTATTTGACAAATGCAAGACAAAATATTAATGCCTGAACTGTTTTAGCACTATGTTTGGCCTTCATACATGAAATGGCTTGGTGGTGTAAACACATTTATTGACATTGTTGAAGTAACACATTCATAAACACATTTATTGACATTGTTGAAGTAACACAGTAGTAAAACACATTTATTGACATTGTTGAGTAACACATTCATAAACACATTTATTGACATTGTTGAAGTAACACAGTAGTAAACACATTTATTGACATTGTTGAAGTAACACACCAGTAAACACATTTATTGACATTGTTGAAGTAACACACCAGTAAAGACATTTATTGACATTGTTGAAGTAACACACTAGTAAACACATTGCCATTGTTGAAGAATATTGTTGAAGTAACACACCAGTAAACACATTTATTGACTGTTGAGTAACACAAACACATTTATTGACATTGTTGAAGTAACACACCCAGTAAACACATTTATTGACATTGTTGAAGTAACACACCAGTAAACACATTTATTGACATTGTTGAAGTAACACACCAGTAAACACATTTACTGACATTGTTGAAGTAATACAAACACATTTATTGACATTGTTCAAGTACACAACACATTTATTGACATTGTTCAAGTACACACCAGTAAACACATTTATTGACATTGTTGAAGTAACACACCAGTAAACACATTTATTGACATTGTTGAAGTAACACAAACACATTTATTGACATTGTTGAAGTAACACACCAGAAACACATTTATTGACATTGTTGAAGTAACACACCTGTAAACACATTTATTGACATTGTTGAAGTAAGTAACACACTAGTAAACACATTTATTGACATTGTTGAAGTAACACACCAGTAAACACAATTATTGACATTGTTGAAGTAACACACCAGTAAACACATTTATTGACATTGTTGAAGTAACACACCAGTAAACACATTTATTGACATTGTTGAAGTAACACACCAGTAAACACATTAACTGACATTGTTGAAGTAACACAAACACATTTATTGACATTGTTCAAGTAACACAAACACATTTATTGACATTGTTGAAGTAACACACCAGTAAACACATTTATTGACATTGTTGAAGTAACACACCAGTAACACATTTATTGACATTGTTGAAGTAACACAAACACATTTATTGACATTGTTGAAGTAACACACCAGTAAACACATTTATTGACATTGTTGAAGTAACACACCAGTAAACACATTTATTGACATTGTTGAAGTAAGTAACACACTAGTAAACACATTTATTGACATTGTTGAAGTAACACACCAGTAAACACAATTATTGACATTGTTGAAGTAACACACCAGTAAACACATTTATTGACATTGTTGAAGTAACACACCAGTAAACACATTTATTGACACTGTTGAAGTAACACATCGCTTCTTACAAGTTTTTTTTCTGGCGTCACTGTGGTGAAATATCAAGAAGTTAAAACTACTTACGGCTTGAATTCAGTACTAGTGCTAGTACGACTTAGACAGTGGTGGCTACCCCCACACCCACATAACAAACACACACCCAGGTCATGAGAAAAAGCTTTTTCTCACATAATTTCTACTTCAAAGGTTGCATATCCGAGTGACAAAAATTGTGTGGCATAGTAAAACATTCTTATTACTGCTGTTATCCACCCATGCAAAATCAATAAAAGAAGTCATAATCTTGGTTGGGCTGGCTTTACACCCACTTTACTTGCAGATAAAATCTACAAGTCAAAAATATTGAATGAAACGTTTCAGCAAATTAATTTTCAGAGATAACGCATTTTGACATATTATCTGGGTTACCTAAAGGCATTTAGTCGTAAGTTTTGCGTTTGACATACCTCAGAATGGCCTTAAGGTTAAGGTTAATGCTACGACATCTCTGAGAATGGTCAAATCCAGTTTAAATGATATTACAACATTATCCCAGAATGGTCACTAATATACACAGTTTTAAAGATACACAGTCTTATGGCATAGTTACTGACATTTTATACGAAAACTGAATGTGTTTTGGTAACCCGATCGACCGAATCTTTTTTCCAAGTCAAAAACGTAAAATTATTGTTATTGCTCAAAAACTAAATTTAAAAAAAGTGACGGCAGATGCGTTCATCAAGTGAAATATAACGGTTAAAAAAGAATGGTCTTGCATTTACTAAAAATGAAAAACACAATTTCTTCTGACCGACCCCATCTATTTTTAGTACCAAAAACATCCTTTTTCACCCCCTAACTAGATGTATTAAAAATTACAGATTAATTTGATTTTAATTACAAATTTGGTTCAGGTAGATGCAGTCTTACAAGGGCAATCCAGATTACGCCCTATATTAGATGAACCTGGAAAGCTTTTTAATAAAAAACGAGCAAATGTTGCTGGTCCTGGGAGTGATAATGTCTTAATTTAGAAAGTCCTTGCTGGCCACCTGGTCACTGCGAATTGTGACATATTTCAGCCAACGAAATGTCAATACATTCCCTGATAGGCCTTGTTCATTACTTTGGGTCTATGTTCATTTTCAATGATAAATGAGCTGGCATGGTGATGATTTTATCTGAAAATTCCCCTGTAGCTGACACAGAAATGTTGCAATAGAAACCGGTTGTTTGGCTAAAACAATGGCATTTTCTAGAGCCTTTTGAACGATATATTAGTCAAAAATGCTTAACATACATGATAAAAAAATGCCTACCGTTATATTAACACAAAATTAGAATAAATTAATACCAAGGTTTTAAAACATATTTTAAAATTTTGAAAACTATTTAAATTGCCTTATGGTACCAACATTCAGGCAAGCACTATCATCTTTTCGAACCTTCTGGCATGAAATAGAAAAAGGGAGATACACTGATATTCCTTAGTGAAAAGGTAATTAATGCACATGCTACAAAATAGATAAAGGGAGACAGAATCATTCCTAGGAATGGAAAGGCATGCAAGAATTGCCGAAACACAGTAGAAAATGAATATCACTTTAAATACGGTATGATGTCAAATTGTCTGATGAGTGCAGTATAGAGTGCAATGAATTTTCATTAAAAGATGTATACATAGAAATAAGTATGTGTATACTTATTCTCTGTATACATTATTTAATGAAAATCCAATAATTAAAAAAAAAAGTCGCAGTTTTTATACTTCATACTTTTCACAAAAGAAAAGTGTTTTTTTTTTTACGGATGACGGGAATATACAGTACTGGGGTGGTCTGCCTCAATCCCCCAAAAATTGATTGTCATATATAGCCTAACAGGTTCAAAACATTACATAAAACACCATTTAACAAGTAAACAAACACATTTTGGAGGTATTTGTGAAAAACTGTTTTTTCTTTTTTCTTGTTGAATAATTTATGATCTTTTGCCTTAAATGTTTTTTTTTTGTATATCTCTCATTGTTTATGTTAGATGCACCAGTTTTATAGGTACATATTTAAATGTTGTTTGTATTATGCATTATGTAAAGGGTTGGTGGCCAATCGCTAATAAAGAAATTGAAATAGATTTAAATAATGTTGATGTTTTTAGCATGAAGGATATTTATTTTACAGATAGATGAGGATGGAAATGGATACCTTTCAGTGGAAGAACTAGAGCCAGCACTTACAAAATGTGGGATGAGACTGCCCCAGTACGAAATCCGAGATCTTACTTCAGAATTCGACAAAAACCAAGATGGGAAATTGAGCATGGACGAGTTCAAAAGTGTAAGTATAACTAGACACAGTGGCACTAAATTGTACAAGGCCATCCTTAATAACATCATAGTAAGTATAAACAGTCACAGTGGCACTAAATTGTACCAGGCATCCTTAATAACATCATAGTAAGTATAAACAGTCACAGTGGCACTAAATTGTACCAGGCCATCCTTAATAACATCATAGTAAGTATAAACAGTCACAGTGGCACTAAGTTGTACCAGGCCATCCTTAATAACATCATAGTAAGTATAAACAGTCACAGTGGCACTAAATTGTACCAGGCCATCCTTAATAACATCATAGTAAGTATAACTAGTCACAGTGGCACTAAATTGTACCAGGCCATCCATAATAACATCATAGTAAGTATAACTAGTCACAGTGGCACTAAATTGTACCAGGCCATCCTTAATAACATCATAGTAAGTATAACTAGTCACAGTGGCACTAAATTGTACCAGGCCATCCTTAATAACATCATAGTAAGTATAACTAGTCACAGTGGCACTAAATTGTACCAGGCCATCTATAATAACATCATAGTAAGTATAACTAGTCACAGTGGCACTAAATTGTACCAGGCCATCCTAGATAACATCATAGTAAGTATAACTAGTCACATTGGCACTAAATTGTACCAGGCCATCCTTAATAACATCATACTAAGTATAAACAGTCACAGTGGCACTAAATTGTACCAGGCCATCCTTAATAACATCATAGTAAGTATAACTAGTCACAGTGGCACTAAATTGTACCAGGCCATCCTTAATAACATCATAGTAAGTATAAACAGTCACAGTGGCACTAAATTGTACCAGGCCATCCTTAATAACATCATAGTAAGTATAAACAGTCACAGTGGCACTAAGTTGAACCAGGCCACCATTAATAACATAGTTTTTTGCTGTTTCCCGAATTCATAAGTGGGTAAGCTGGTATGGTAAGTGGTTGTTTTTTTAGAAGAAAATAAAAACGTGATATATTAAAAAAAGTATTCTAAAGGTAGTAACGATGGTGGGCCTTATTTATTATAAAGCAGTCTTCGAATTAACCTACTAGCCCGAAGCCCGGGACTAGTAAACTGTCATTCGGGCTAGTGATTTTTTTAAAATTTAGTCGGGCTAAAGGAAAATGTACTGTTGATTTTTTTTTAATTTAGTCGGGCTAAAGGAAAATGTACGGTTTTTCATTGAGTATATAAGAATTCGGAATGGTCAAAGGGTGTTGTTTGCACAGAAGTGAATTGACTAGGAAAGTATTATTATTTCGTACTTCTAAGTTATGGACAAATACATTGGTCAATAACTGATCATGTGACCATCATTAACATCAGTAGATGTCTAAATTGGCGTGTTTTGACCTTGTCCAAATATGCTTGTCAATATGGAATCTACAACAAAGATAGCAGAATCACCGTATTAAATTTTCAGATATCAATAGCATATTTCGGTGGGTGGGTTTGATCAAATGTACCCGTCGTTATTATATTTCATGATTTCAGTTGGGTAAAATAAAACAATAAAAGTTTGCGACATTGTTTTGGGGTGGCATTCTACTAATATTGTATACACAAAATCTATTAAAATCAACTTCCTTTGCAGTAGGCTTTATACAAGGTTACTGGGTCAACAACCCATATATTGGTCACTTTGCACTGGTTGTTTTATCATTTGACAAGTTAGATTACTTTATCATGCAGATATGCACTTTTCTGCCTAATAAAGGGGTGACCTATTAAATTTTGCTTTAATTAGGCACTGGCCAATAAAGCAAATCAATGCGGAATCCCTCGGCGTTTATTGTACATAACGTTATCTGACGTCATGCACATAACTTTGCCTGACGTCATAAAACAAACAAAAAACAACAACATGGCGCCGTCCTCGATAAGCGTACAATTCTGAGAAATAGGTAATAATAGTAATTCATACAGAAAATATGGATAATCTACATGATAAATAGAAAGAGCCTCGCCCTTCTTCGTTTTTTAAGCCTCGCCTAATAAACTTGATAGTAAAAGGCACTGACATAATATTCTCTATTTATTGATACCCATGCTTTTTATTTTAATTGGGTATTTTGGCATTTTTAATTGGGTATTTAAGCAAGTACCTGCTTATCTGTAGGTCTGTGGGTGGGGAAATTATTAAGAAAATGCTTTTCCTATATGTACACTTTTTGTAGAGTGCCTTGAAAGTAAGGAAAGTAGAAAAAACACCATACCAATCCCCAAAGTTTATTTTCGTGTTTAAATGTTTTTTAGGTTGCCTTTTTGGTCACTTGACTTTTACTTGATTAAGTCATAGGCGATTTGTTTACAATTCTCAGACAGATTAAAAAGCTTACTGTCTAGAAAACAGCACGTCTTACTAGATGTAATCTTTTGTGCGATGAAATCTTACATAGTGACATGCCATTTATGTTATAAGAACAAATGTATTTGATTTTCCCTTCTTTAACAAGCAATGCTTTGTAAATCATTTATCAAATGCTGACAACTTAACTTGTCAATACCACTGTCACTGTGCCAGCCTTTTATCTTTTGATTTATCTTATGTTTAATATTATAAGTGTCTTGCATGGGTATCCGGTGAAGATAGGAAATTACAAACCAAGGTGTAAGTGTTTTTTATCGGAACCGAGGCTCTGCTGACGGTTGGAATTCCCTATCTGAATCGAATACCCATGATAGATTGTTTTTCTTGTCTATCAGAGACATTTCGTGCGTTGATATACCGGATGTTGGTGCGCGTGTGACTTTTATCTTTACCCATAAAGATAAGACTTTCTTGCATACCGGACAAGGATATCCGTAATTTTACCGGGGCTAGATATTTCCATCTCACCCTAGGGTCGAGATAAAATTCACGCGCGCCAACATCCGGTATGCAGGAAAACATGCAAAACGTTAGTAGCTGGCGGCGTCAACGCACAACATGTCTCTGATATGCAAGAAAAAGAATATATCATGGGTACTCGTTCAGATAGGGAATTCCAACCCTCGGTATAAGTGTTTTAATCGGAACCTCGGCAGAGCCTCGGTTCCAATAAAAACACTTATACCTCGGGTTGGAATTCCCTATCTTCACCGGATACCCATGAAAGATTCTTATATTCCATCCCCATGTAAAACGTGGATAGCCTTATCCGGTATGCAAGAAAATATTATTTTTCTCTATAAAATAATAACATAATTATGTTTGATGAGTGTGGCAACAATTTTAGCGTATTTCAAATATATATAATATGAAAACAGTTTTAGTACATGAGGCTTTCTGTAGGAAAACCTTTGGTACATCAGGCTTTCTGTAGGAAAACCTTAAATTGTAAAATGGTCAAATTCATGATTGTCATGTCAATCAAAATATGGTGTTAGAAGTAAAATTTCGTATCGCCATATATTTTAAACACAATTGGGCATATAAATGAACCCTGGTGTGAACCTTAGATCTATAGCACGTATTCGCTATGCAAAATAAATTTCTTTACAGATATGAGGTCATTCTTTGACTCATGCATAATGTTTAGAATTTTTAGCTCTACTGATCAGAGATCAGCAGACTCTGATCAGCAGAGCTTATGCCGTGGTGCGGCGTCCGTCTGTCCGTAAACTTTTATTTGTAGCGACAACTCCTCTGAAACTACTGGATGGATATTCATGAAACTTTACAGAAATGTTGCCCATAAAGTCTAGTTGATCCTAGCAAAAATTCATGTTGATGTGAAATCCAAGATGGCCACCAAAACTAAAAATAGAGTTTTAAAATACAAGTTTGTAGCGACTACTTCTTGAAAACTATAAGTGATATTGATATGGGACTTTTTCTAAAATGATCAGCATGACATGATGTTGATCCTTGTCAAGAATCGTTTTGATTCAACGTTAAACATGGCTGCCAGCGGCCATCTTTGTTTACATAGAGTTATATAGTAAAAACTTGTAGCGACTACTCCTCTGAAACTACTTGGCGGATTGTCATGAAACTTTACAGGAATGTTGCTCTTACTGTCTAATTGATCCTAGAAAAATTTCAGGTCGTCCGAAATTTCAAGATGGTCGTCACAGCTAAAAATAGATTTTTAAAAAACAAGTTTGTAGCGACTACTTCTTGAAAACTATAAGTGTTATTGATATGGCCTTTTTCTAAAATGATCAGCATGACATGGTGTTGATCCTTGTGGAAAATTATTTTGATTCAACGTTAAACATGGCTGCCAGTGGCCATCTTTGGTTACATAGATTTATATAGTAAAAACTTGTAGCGACTACTCCTCTGAAACTACTAGACGGATGTTCATGAAACTTCACAGGAATGTTGCTCTTGATGTCTAGTTGATCCTAGAAAATTTTCAGGTCGGCCGGAAATTCAAGATGGCCACCACAGCTAAAAATAGATTTAAAATAAATAAGTTTGTAGCGACTACTTCTTCAAAACAATAAGAGATATTGATATGGGACTTTTTCTAAAATGATAAGTATGACATGATGTTGGTCCTTGTCGAAAATCGTTTTGATTTGACGTTAAACATGGCTGCCAGCGTCCATCTTTGTTTACATAGAGTTATATAATGAAAACTTGTAGCGACCACTACTCTAAAACTACTGGACGGATTTTCATGAAAGTTCACAGGAATGTTGCTCTTAATGTCTAATTGATCCTAGCAAAATTTCAGGTCGGACGGAAATTCAAGATGGCCGCCACGGTTAAAAATAGATTTTCAGAAAACACGTCTGTAGCGACTACTACCTGAAATCAAAATCAATCAGTAGAGCTTCAAGGTCATTGACCTCTTGTTAGAATATAAAATATTTATTTCTCAATTTTAACCACCTTTAATATATATATTTTGAATATTTTCTGAGATTTGAATTGATTTTAGGTTAGGGTGACGGTGAAAACTTTTGTTTGGGGCGCTTGTTTCAGCCAAAGGTGTTTTGGACTTTTTAGACAAAATTCATCTAGTACCTAAATAAATTTGGTTGAGAAATAAAAATTTCATAAGCGAAAGCTGTTTTTGATGGGGCGTTTTCAATGCATAAAAAAATTTGAGAAATCATTTGTTTTAAAATTTTTATCCATAAATGATTTTAAAGTGTACGGTATTTGTAAATTAAGACTCCCTGAAAGTTGTATATCAAAATATGAAGGCTAACTGAAGTTATTTGAAATTTCTTAATTTTCTGTTGTCCCACCAACAAGGAATTTACACGTCAACAAATCATTTGGGCTGTTAAATATTTATTTCTCAACCGATTTTCAAAACTAAGGTATTTTTATTTACCACTAAAAAATATTAGTTCTTATGATACGTATTATTTAAATTGCTTAAGCTACTTCAGAAAATCCTTTGGCTGAAACAAGAGCTCTGAACAATAGTTAATTTTAATATGTTTATCGAGTTACCTCTGTAATTTACTAACCAGCTTGCTTATGTTTTATTTTTCATTATATTTCAGTTATACATTAGATTGAAAAAACAAAAAGATTTCTCCCTCCAATTCAAAAAATCCGTTACTTCCCGAAGTGACTTGCAGACGCACTCTGGCAGCACAGATGGTATTACGCACTCCGTGAAGGACTCGGAACGATACGCCTTCGCTGGATGGATTAACAAGTAATTAGTTACAAAAGAAAAGAAAAAGAAAAGAAAGACGTGCACCTTCCTTCTGTTAAACATAAATTCTTGTTTTATAGATGTATACACTTCACAAAAAGTGTAAAGTGTTGATTCTTACAGATGGCAGAAGGTATAAAGTACTGGTTCTACCCAGGAAAAATAGGGTGGTCTGCCTCTGCCACAAAAAAATGGACTGTCATGTGCTAAAAATGACATAAAACACCATTAAACAAATTGAATAACAGTATGTTTTAAAGGGACACACGGCAATCTTAAAATATTTATCAAGCATTAAAATGTACACCGCAGTTTATTATTAAACCAGTTTAACCTGTTGCATATATTGAAATAACATGAAATTTGAAGTTTTCAAGTTTGATTCTTTATACCACAAAGTTTGAAATATATTATTGGAGAGTTATACTGCACAAATATTAATATTCAAAACCATGGCGCGTTATACTGCACAAATATTAATATGCAAAACCATGACGCGTTATACTGCACAAATATTAATATTCAAAACCATGGCGCGTTATACTGCACAAAAAATATTAACATTCAAAACCATGGCGCGTTATACTGCACAAATATTAATATTCAAAATCATGGCGCGTTGTACTGCACAAATATTAATATTCAAAACCATGGGGCGTTATACTGCACAAATATTAATATTCAAAACCAGTTTGCCATAAACTATTCAAATAAGTATTATTTGAGATACGTAGAAAAATTAATGGGACGCCATGTGATAAAAAATATTGTCACTATTATACGGCAGAATTTAACTGTTCTCAGCGCAGCATGTTCGAATCCCACTGGGAGCTCAACTTGTGAAAAAATGTCTTATTCTTACGGATGACGGGAGGTATACAGTACTGGTTCTACCCAGGAATAAGTGGGTGGTCTGCCTCCACCACAAAAAATATACCATCATACATTGCCTAAAATGGGATGGAAAATGACTTAAAATACTCCATTGTATTAGTAAAAGTTATCTCAAGATGGTTTATTAGAAAAAGGTTTCTATTAATTGTTTTTTGGAAAGGGGCTAATAACTATTCAGACCAAACTCTACAAAATTTACATATTTTACTCTTATTTTAAAGAAAAATGTACTTGTGTTTCTGTAAAATCATGAACTATTTTTGATTACTGGTAAGTTTTCAGTTTACTATTTGAAGCTCTTTCTCTTTAAAGGTCTTTAATAATGCAATGTTTCAAGCCAGGGCCGTCGTTTGACCGTTTTTTGGGCCGAAATTCGGCCCCATTCTCCTCCCCTAAAAGTATATATTTTTCCCCTTTTCCTGTGAAAAATTCCCAATTAGAAAATGTTAAGACTCCTATACAGAAAAACAGCATAATTTTTGTAATTTGGAATGGTACATTCTTGGTGCCACGTAAATAATAAAAAAAACATATAATTGATGCAAATTTTGAGGCAAAAAAATCCCCTTTCCTTTAAAATCGCCTCTCGCCCCATTCTCCCAATACAGAAAGACGGCCCTGCAAGCTCCATCTTTACATGTTTGATATTTCTCTTATAAATGTTTAAAACTTTTTTAATACTTTCAGAAACTTGGAACACGATGAAGATTGTAAACACTTGCTGCCTTTAAACCCTGACTCTGATGACCTCTACACAAAGGTCAAGGATGGTATTCTTCTATGGTATGTGTTGAGTTCACATTAACTGTTCATCACCAAACTATATAGGTTATATAGAGATTTGCTCCCAGTGGGAGGGAGATGATAAAGGAAAATAGAAATCAGGATCTCCATACCTTGAATATTGAATTCTTCTGGTTCTTTTGCAAGCTTGAATTTTTAATTGCATCAACACAATATAGGTTATTTAGAGCCACTCGAGAGAGGGGGGAAGAATAAATAGGAGTCCGAGAATCTAACAGATTCCTATGATTCTTTAACATGCTCAGAGGATGGGCTAAGCTATTAGACAGACGAGGCTAAGAGTGTCTTGCCCAAGAATACACCAAAGAAAACCAGTGGCACCGTTGAGTTTTGAACCCAGGTCCTCTGGATTTCAGTTCCACCGTGATATACACTGAGCCACACCAACACCTTGCAGTGTTGAAGGATAACAAATAGTACATGGGATCGCCAACATCACCTTACAGTATTGAAGGATAATAAATAGTACATGGGATCGCCAACAGCACCTTGCAGTGTTGAAGTATAACAAATAGTACATGGGATCGCCAACATCACCTTGCAGTGTTGAAGGATAACAAATAGTACATGGGATCGCCAACAGCACCTTGCAGTGTTGAAGGATAATAAATAGTACATGGGATCAACACCAGCACCTTGCAGTGTTGAAGGATAACAAATAGTACATGGGATCGCCAACAGCACCTTGTAGTGTTGAAGGATAACAAATAGTACATGGGATCGCCAACAGCACCTTGCAGTGTTGAAGGATAACAAATAGTACATGGGATCGCCAACAGCACCCTGCAGTGTTGAAGGATAACAAATAGTACATGGGATCCCCACCAGCACCTTGCAGTGTTGAACGATAACACATAGTACATGGGATCGCCAACAGAAGAAGCAGTGGGGCTTATTGACTTAATGTCACAAGAGCAATGTTACACACTGTAACACGAACCTGTTAACTTGGAGTTGCGAGACAACACTTGTCACCCTCCCACTGTCCAGGGCCTTCCCCAGCCATTTATGGCGCTGTGGCACTGCGATCCCTTAACTTTTGAAACCGACATGCAGCGATCCCTTGTTCTGACCGCGACCCTTTAAAACCGTGCTGCGATCCCTTAAAAGTGGGTCAAAACATTAATTTCCCAGTGTTAATTAATGACATATCTGACCAAATAACGCCTTGAGGTATAAACTCCTGACAAACATGCCGGGCACCGTTATCCTCCCACTATGTCTGCTAGCTTCCCTCTATTGAATGAACCTTTTAGCATTGTCTAATGGTGTTTTAAGGTAATTTAAGGGACATTTAAAAAAAAAAAAGAAGAGATTAAGCATAAAACAGCCAAAAATTGTCACCTGCAAAGAAAAAAGTTGATCTCACTTTTAATGTGACAGATTTGGTTAGCTGCTCGTATTTTAATGTGTCATTTCCCTTTCAGCAAACTTATTAACCAATCAGTGCCTGACACCATCGATGACAGGACTATCAACAAAAAAACGGACAAATTAAACGTATATCTGCGGACAGAGAACCACAACTTGGCCTTAAACTCGGCCCAGTCAATAGGCTGTAACATAGTGAACATTGGCCACTCCGACATGGAGGCCGGAAAGCCACATTTAGTGTTGGGGCTGCTGTGGCAAATTATTCGAGTAAGTAGCGTTTATTAGTGTTAACTTGTTTATTTACTTAATTGTTCACCTGTTATGCGTTTCAGTCCATTACATTATTGTAACCGGTGTTCTGTTGACTGTTTTACATTTTATGTGTCTCGTAAGACTGGTTTGTAATCATGGGCACGTTCGGGGTTCTCCCATCGGCAACCACATTGGTAAGATTATTGTAACCTGTGTTCTGATGACTGTTTTACATATTTGTGTCTCGTTAGACTGGTTTACTTTAACTTGTGTTCTGTTGACTGTTTCACCTCATACGTTGTAGTCCACTAGATTACTTGTAATCAGTTGGCGCATTCAGGGTTCTCCCATCTGTAACCACGTTGGGTTAACTTTGGGTTACCAATGGCCACCGATGGTAACATTTGGTTCCAACGAGGCCACCAATCCGATTCTACCTCAGGTGTAGAGTCACGGGAAGATTGGTTACCAACATTCTACCTATCGGCGAACCAGCGGCTAATGACGGTGACCGATGGTTACCGTGAGTGCTTTCGGTAACGGATGGGAGAACCCTGAACGCATCTAGTGTTATATTGACTGGTCCGCATGTTTTTTTTTCTTCAGTAGACTGGTTTACTTGTATTAGTAACATGTTTTCTGTTATTTGTGCACCTTAAAACCCCAATTCAATTCAATTCTGTTATTTGTGTTTGGTATTTCTTGTAGATTGGTTTACTAAGTGAGATCAACTTGACGTCACACCCTGGTCTTGTTTTACTGCTGGAAGAAGGCGAGACCATTGATGATTTGTTGAAACTTTCTCCTGAAGAAATCCTGATCCGATGGGTCAACTATCACCTCAGAAATGCTGGAATCAACCGACAGATTGCAAACTTCAGCGGAGACATTAAAGTAAGGAAATTGATAATTTTTTGCTCTACTTAGCAACGGCCAGGCATACTGTGTGATAGAACGGTAGTCTGTACGTTATTCTTTACCTTATTCTTGTGTACGTGAATAACTTTATTAATTAGTTTCTCCAAATTTGATTTGAAGGTTTGTTTCAGTAAGATCTTGGATGTATAAAATCATCATGTGTATTAGGCAGTTATTGCCATCGATTATTGAAAACAAGCAAATTTCAGCTAGTGTATCATAACTTATTGTCTCCGATTTCAAAAATTTGATAGAATTTGATAAAAGGTTTATTTCAATAATATCTAAATCGCTTGAGATAATGAAATGAAACTTGAAGTGTATATGTATTATCAATTGAATTGAATTGGGGTTTTAAGGCGCACCAACACATGAAAAGGTTATATGGTGCCTAAAAGGCATGAACATGCCAGGCTCATCTTCCATGTACATCGAGATAAAATATGGAAAATGGGCCTAGAACCTTCTCACCCTGAACTGCAGAGTTGCTGCAAATTCTATCGTAGAAACTCCATTTATGCTGGAGCCACGTTATTGTTTTTCTGCCACTGCTCTTTTGATGCGAGCGAGATGGCACCTGAAACAATGCAGGGATCATGATGAAGACCTTTAATGAACATGAACAAAAAATGATAAAATGAACATGTATTATCAAGGGAGAGCGCACAAAATATACAAGTTTTGCATATGTTTTGGGCCCTGGAAAATTTAATTTTTTTAATTCTGATTGTTTAAAATAAATACTGTTCCAGGGCCTCCTGGGATTCGCAAATGGAGCCAAATGAGACAAAATAATAAAAGTGGCGATAAAAAAATAACTTTGGCGAATGTGACTGGCGAAAGAAATATCCAATGTCAGTCATGAATGTTGTGTATTACATTCCAATCTCGTCATACCCCTTAATTTTCCCCTATATAATTGCCTAATAACCTCTTATTTCCAAGTCTAGAAGGCAACACTTGTCCATGATGAGGTGTGAAATACACACATTTGATGTCAAGACATACATTTGGTGTCGAGTATACATTAGGCTATAATTATAACCGACAGGATAAAATAAACCAGTGATCAGTATAATTCTAGATAAGATTTTGTATACATATACAGTATTTATTTCGAAACTGAAATATTTGCAGATTAATAATAGTTTTATTTTTATGTAAAAAATTGAGTAAAATATTTTTTAAAATATAATTTTATGATTATAACTATTACTAACTGCTTTATTCATGGGCCATACTTCATTTAAAAATACATAAAAATAATTTCGAAAATATAATATGCTATCTTTGAGCCAATATTGGCTCCAGTGTCTCCAATTTGGCTCCCAACTTTTTTCATTTTGCGAAATTGGTTACGAAACAGAAAATGGCCAGAGGAGGCCCTGCTGTTCATATTGAAAAAGTAAGTTTTGTTCTCGTTATATAATAAACTGTTTCTTATCAATTTCATCACATGTCGGTCAATACTTGAATCAATATATTGTGTTCATTTCAGGATTCAGAGGCCTATATTCACTTGTTACACCAGATAGCTCCAAAAGATTCCGGTGTTGGCTTGGATCCCTTGATGGTGAGTGTGTTTGGGGTTGATTTCACGGCTTTTTGCCGAGAATGCAAGCCTGGAAGCTGGACATGGTAATTGCTAGGAGGCAGTGTCGTCAGTGTTCATAAAAATGTTTTTTCGAGTGTGCTTTGGGAACCAGTATAAACTATATTGTTTTGTTTTCAGGCAGGAGTTTCGGTAATAACCTGTAGGAGTCTGATTTACCCTCCTTTACTTTGGTTCACTGACTAGTTGCTTTTAGCGGTCCCCAATACAAAACAAAAGGATGAACTATAAATCAACCGTCTACTTTTAAAACTGTCCATGTTACAAAACAAAGGGAAAGCCGTGCTAGGTGTGCTTTGAGAAGGTGGGTCAGCAATGATGCAAAGCTATTTCTCTGGTGTTCTTTGGTGGGTGTCAACCATGTTTCTGTACATTCTGTTCTGATTGTGTCTATGAAGGGAGCTTTAAGTAGACAACCCCTATCCCTATCCATGATAGTGTGTAAAAAAAAAGCTATTATTTTGATTATACAAAAAAAATCAACAGACAAAAGAATATAAAAAGTTTTATACTTCAGACAGGTGTGCAAATAAGCAGAATATGCCATTATCCAGTAGACGAATAAACGGACTAGACTGTATTTAGAAATATTTTGAGACCTTACTTGATTTTTGAAAGAGCAAAGAAAAAAACCACCTGCATTTGTTATATTTGGTGTCTACATTTTACAGGAACCCGAGGGAGAAATGAGAGCAGAGGCCATGTTGATGGAGTCAGACAAAATAGGATGTAGAGCGTTCATCTCCAGCAAAGACGTTGTCAGGGGCAACGCAAAGCTCAATCTGGCGTTCGTAGCCAATTTGTTCAACACGTATCCAGCACTCGAAAAACCAGATGATATGGAATTCGAATTTATTGAAGAAACTAGGGAAGAAAAAAGTAAGCATTAGTTAACAGGTGCTGCTGTAAGTTCCAAATGATAAAATTAAAACCATTTAAGAGTCTATTTTAGATACTTCAAAAGTGAAAACAAAAGCAATAATAACTAAATAAATTACGTAGAGGTGCCTGTATTCAAATACCTACCGATTTAGTTTAACAAAATTTTGCTTTCAGAAATCGGAATAAAGTATTAAAAGTCGAGGACTACAATAGGAGAGTCCACAAGGATTACAATAGGAGAGTCCTCAAGGAATACAATAGGAGACATTGCTAATCTGTAATCCAAGGACACTAGTCGTCTTAATTTAGACACTATTAGATACCAAAACTACATAAACACTACCATGAGTGATACACTGTCACTTCAATACCATGAAGATGTCAAGACAGACATTGACACTGACTTTGACCTACTTAATGAAAACTTAAATTGTACATTTCAGCATATCGTAACTGGATGAACAGTATGGGTGTGAACCCGCACGTGAACCGACTGTACGTGGACCTTCAGGACGGTCTGATCATCTTCCAATTGTACGACGTCATTAAGAAGGGCTGCGTGGACTGGAAGAAGGTGATCAAGGCCTTCAACAAGATGAAGGTTAACTTCGAAAAAATAGGTAAGTCATTGGAAGAATACATTATAAGCCAGATGGGACTCTCAGTTAGTTCCGATTAGTCAATCAGGCTTATATCAACCAAAAGTTTGAGCCAATTAAAATAGCAATATGTATTTACACCTGTAAGAAAAGCACATGAAACTTCACATTCGCAGGCCTTCCATGAAATACCGGCTTCCTGTTCTGCTTGACCACTAATGACCACACTTCTCATGATTGATTTTAACGACACCTGTGAAATGTGTTCGAACTGTCATTCAATATGGCCTTGGATAGTAAAAAAACTGAGAACCCCTCGTCCATCAGAAACACATGGAAAAAATAGTTTTACCATATTGGAATGACCTTTATTTCTCTGATATGACTATTTTCGTTTGAATGACTGTCATTTCACTGGAATGACTGTCATTTCACTGGAATGACTGTCATTTCACTGGAATGACTGTCATTTCACTGGAATTACTGTCACTTCACTGGAATGACTGTTATTTCACTGGAATGTCACTGGAATGACTGTCATTTCACTGGAATTACTGTCACTTCACTGGAATGACTGTTATTTCACTGGAATTACTGTCACTTCACTGGAATTACCGTCACTTCACTGGAATTACTGTTACTTCGCTGGAATGACTTAATTTCACTGGAATTACTGTTTTCTCTGGAATGAATGTTTTGTTCTCTCACTGGAATGACTTATTTTACTAGGTGACTGTTATTTAGTCAGAATTACTTATTTCACTGGAATGACTGTTTTCACAGGAATGACAGTTACTTCACCAAATGACTTATTTCATTGGAATGACTTATTTCACTAGATGACTGTTATTTAGTCCGAATGACTTATTTCACTTGAATGACTGTTATTTCACAGGAATAACTGTTGACTTATTTCACTGGAATGACTATTATTTCACTGGAATGACTGTTATATTGCTAGAATGACTGTTAATTTTTTGCGGGAATGTCTGTTAATTTCACTGCAATATCTTCTAGATATATTCTATCTAGATGACTGTTATTTACTGGGAATGACTTATATCACTGGAATGACTTATTTCTCTGGAATGACTGTTATTTCACTGGAATGAGTGTTTTTTCAATGGAATGACTTTCTGGAATGGCCTAATTTCACTGGAATGACAGTTAATTCACGAGAATGACCGTTTTTCTTTGGAACGATTTATTTCACTGTTGGACCTTCACATGCAATGCTACCTTCATGTATCCCACTTATTTTACAGGAAACTGCAACTATGCAATAGAACTCGGTAAACAGAAAGAATTGAACTTTTCCTTACCTGGCATTGGCGGAAAGGATATTTTTGACGGAAATCAAACGCTGACGCTCGGACTCGTGTGGCAGTTAATGAGAGCGTACACACTGTCTGTACTGAAGACCATGTCAGAAGACGATAAACCAATCAAGGATGACTTCATTATGTCGTGGGCGAACAACAGGGTGAGTGCTTTAACATTGTGATAATTTCCGTTCAGTGATCCAGTGGTGAAAGATTTACTTCAGGCATCATAACCAATATGTACACATATATACACATATACTGTATGTATATGTACACAATGTTAATAATTTCCGTTCAGTGATCCAGTGGTGAAAGATTTACTTCAATGAAGCATCATAACCAATATGTACACATATATACACATATACTGTATGTATATGTACACATATAACAGTATTAAATCATTTTAGAATTATTTTTTGTTAGCTCTACTCATCAAAGATCAGCAGAGCTTATGCCGTGGTGCTGTGTCAGTCGTCCGTCTGTCTGTCAACTTTTTTTTGTAGTGACTACTCCTCTGAAACTGCTGGATGGATTTTCATGAAATATTACAGAAATGTTGCCCATAATATAATGTTGATCCTAGCAAAAATTCACGTTGATGTGAAATTCAAATTGGCCGGCAAAGATAAAATTAGATTTAAACAAGAAATATCATCAAGTGATAAATGCCCCCGAAGTGTCCTTTGACCTTAGTCTAAGTATGACCTTGACCTTGGAGCCATGGACCTGGATTTGTGCACGACACCTCATTTGGTTGTGGTGAGCACTTGTGCCAAGTTATTTGAAAATCCGTCCTGGCATGCAAAAGTTATTGACACGATTTGACCTTTGACCTCTAAATGTGACCTTGACCTTGGGACCACAGACCTGGATTTGTGCGCGATACATCGTCTTGTTTTGGTGAGCACTTGTGCCAAGTTATTTGAAAATCCGTCCATGAAGGCCAGAGTTATTGACCGGACACAATTTGACTTGACCTCCAAGTGTGACCATGACCTTGAAGACCTGGGTTTTGCGCGCGACATATCGTCTTTTTATGGTGATCACTTGTGCCAGGTTATTTAAAAATCCCTGCAGGGATTGTGACGTTACGTTGCGGAAACGAAATTGCATACCTGTTTTGACCTATGAACTGCAAGTGTGACCTTGACCTTTGAGGTACGGACCTGGGTTTTGCGCGCGACACACTGTCTTGTTATGGTGATCACTTGTGCCAAGTAATTTAAAAATCCCTGCAGGGGTTATGACGTTCGGTGCGGACACAAAATTGCGTACCCGTTTTGACGTATGAACTGCAAGTGTGACCTTGACCTTTGAGGTACGGACCTGGGTTTTGCGCGCGACACATTGTCTTGTTATGGTGATCACTTGTGCCAAGTAATTTAAAAATCCCTGCAGGGGTTGTGACGTTACGGTCCGGATACGAAATTATGTACCTGTTTTTGACCTATAAACTTCAAGTGTAACCTTGACCTTTGAGGTACGGATCTGGGTTTTGCGCGCGACACATCATCTTGTTATGGTGATCACTTGTGCCAAGGTCCGAACACGAACTTCTGAATGGCGGACAGACAGACAGACAGAATCCGGACAGACAGACGGACGATGCGATTCCCATATGCCCCCGAAAATTGTAGCGACGTCTTGAAAACTGTAAGTGATAGTGATATGAGACTTTTTCTAAAATGATCATTAAACATGGCCGCCAGTGGCCATCTTTGCTTACATAGAGGTTACATTGCACCATTGATTTTCCTTCTTTGTTTTATATAGGACGAATGTATGTCAAGAGACAAAAAATGCGCATTTTTCTCCGTAGAAAATGTTAAAACATATCAATCAAACGATCGAGCGTCCGCCAATATAAAATGCAATAAAAACAGGGGGTCATGTATCATGTAAGAACAAGCCAATCTGTTGAATGACGTCACGTTTTATTTTGACATGTCACAGATAGATTTACCCCATTTCTACTTTCGCTTTACTGTCTATGTCAATTATAATTAAATATCTCAAACAAACACTAATCAATGTTCACAATACATCATTTGGATGAATTATAGGTAATAATAACAAAAAGCAATCAAAAGTATGCATTTTGTATCACTAGTAAGGCAGGGAAACGTTTTTTATTAGGCACTATTTGACTATACACCACGGAAGCACAAACGCAATGGTGCAATGTAACCTAGAGATATATAATAAAAACTTGTAGCGACTACTCCTCTGAAACAAATTTTCATGAAACTTCACAGGAATGCCGATCTTGCTATCAAAACCTATCAGCAGAGCTTCAAGGTCATTGACCTCTTTTTATTACTTTCTGATACGGCATATTATTAACAAACAGTAAATGATTTAATAGACTGTTATAGATGGATGGTTGAAGCATATTAAATATGGTTATTTATTTGAGGGCCACATGGAAGATTGAATTGTTTTGATTTAGTTCTCACAAATGAGCTCTCATACAATAAATTATTTGATCACTTAACTTCACTTAACTTACGGTGTGGGAGTGGAATAACACCATTCTATATTTTCGATATACCACTAGTGATATAAGTATGCAAATAAACCTAGCAGTCAAAAAAATTAATGACTATGATCCAATTCCCACGGTTTATATCTGTTTCGCTTGTTAAAGCAACAGGCAAAATGCAATAAAAGTTGATATGTGAGTTATGTGATAAATAGAATCGAACATTCGTTCTCATTCATTATTGATTTATTAAACTCATCAAAAATGACGTGTAAATTCAATAATGAATTGAGTACTCGTGTAAGATCCTCTATATAAATTATTATTTCTAGTTGGTAATATAGTACACAACTAGGCTAGCGCTAGGATTTTAAACCCTTGAGCCAAATCTGGCTAAAGCCCTAAAAATTTCTTTAGCCAGATTAGAATGTCTTTAGCCAGACTTTTGCCTAGATATTTTTGAACGAATTAGAGGCGCTAAAACTTCGCGTTTGCGTACAGATCAATAGTAAGTTAAAAAAAGTATGCTTTATTAACCTACATAATATGTCCACATCATATGCATTCAGCTTTAGTGCTTACAATTACTTATAATTACAATTGGAGCTATACAATATTCAAAAAGTTTTAAAAATTGTATTTAATTCATAATTTTGATAGAGCATCATCAAAACAAGAGGGCCATGATGGCCCTATATCGCTCACCTGAGTTAATTTGAACCAATACAAGAGGGCCAGGGCCAAGATGGCCATAAAGCGATCACCTGAGTACTGGCACATTATCGAACTTCTTCGAAATCTTATGGTCATATACAATCTGTGCAAGTTTGGTTAAGATTGTTCAAGAAATGTGGGCTCTGTTGTGAATAACAACATTGATATAGACAGTTTGACACTGACAAAGTTTGGTAAAGATCAAATACAAAATGAAGGTGCTAGAGAGTAACACCTTGGGCAGAGCCAAATGTGACCTCAGGGCTACATGTAATATATGAGAGCTGTGTGCTTTGTGGTTTTAGAGAAGAAGATTTTTTAAGTTTTTCCCTATACAAGTCTATGTAAAACGTGATCACTGGGGCGGGGCCAAATGTGCACCCAGGGTCACCATTTGAACAAACTTGGTAAAGGACCATAAGAGTATAGTAAATGCAAAATATTAAACCTCTGGCTCTTGTAGTTCCAGAGAAGAAGACTTTAATGTGTTTCCTATATAAGTCGATGTAAAACTGTGACCCCGGGGCGCAGCCAAGTTTGACACCAGAGTCACCATTTGAACAAAATTGGTAGAGGACCATGAGCTTATAGCAAAAGCAAAATATTAAACCTCTGGCTCTTGCAGTTTCAGAGAAGAAGATTTTTTTCAGTTTTTCCCTATACATGTCTATGTAAAACATGTGACCCTTGGGGCGGGGCCAAATGTAAGCCGAGAGTCACCATTTGAACAAACTTGGTAAAGGACCATAAGCTTATAGTAAATACAAAATATCAAACCTCTGGCTATTGTAGTTTCCGAGAAGATTTTTTAATTTTTTTCCTATATAAGTCTATGTAAAACTGTGACCCCCGGGGCGGGGACAAATTTGACCCCAGGTTCACCATTTGAACAAACTAAGAAGAAGACCATAAGCTGATGCTACATGTAATACATGAGAGCTCCGTGCCATGTGGTTCCAGAGAAGAAGATTTTTTTCAGATTTTCCCTATACAAGCCTATGTAAAACTGTGACCCCCGGGGGAGGGCCAAATGTGACCCCTGGGTCACCATTTGAACAAACTTGGTAGAGGACCATAAGCTTATAGCAAATACAAAATATTAAACCTCTGGCTCTTGCAGTTTCAGAGAAGAAGATTTTTAAAGTTTTTCCTATACATATCTATGTTAAACATGTGACCCTTGGGGCGGGGCCAAATGTGACCCCAGGGTCACCATTTGAACAAACTTTGTAAAGGACCATAAGCTTATAGTAAATGCAAAATATCAAACCTCTGGCTATTGCAGTTTCCGAGAAGAAGATTTTTAAAAAGAAAATCCTATATAAGTCTATGTAAAACTGTGACCCCCGGGGCGGGGACAAATTTGACCCCAGGGTCACCATTTGAACAAACTAAGTAGAGGACCATAAGCTGATGCTACATGTAATATATGAGAGCTCCGTGCCATGTGGTTCCAGAGAAGAATATTTATTTCAGTTTTTCCCTATACAAGCCTATGTAAAACTGTGACCCCCGGGCGGGGCCAAATGTGACCCCTGGGTCACCATTTGAACAAACTTGGTAGAGAACCATAAGCTGATAGCAAATGCAAAATATTAAACCTCTGGCTTTTGCAGTTTCAGAGAAGAAGATTTTTTAAGTTTTTCCCTATACATGTCTATGTAAAATATGTGACCCTTGGGGCGGGGCCAAATGTGACCCTAGGGTCACCATTTGAGCAAACTTGGTAAAGGACCATAAGCTTATAGTAAATGCAAAATATCAAACCTCTGGCTCTTGCAGTTTCCGAGAAGAAGATTTTTAAAAAAAAATCCTGTATAAATCGATGTAAAACTGTGACCCCCGGGGCGGGGACAAATTTGACCCCAGGGTCACCATTTGAACAAACTTAGTAGAGAACCATAAGCTGATGCTACATGTAATACATGAGACCTCTGTGCTTTGTGGTTTCAGAGAAGAAGATTTTTAAAAGTTTTTTCCTATATGTCTTTATGAAAAACATGCAAAATCTCAATATACAAACTTTGGACCCCCGGGGCACGGCCATTTTTTACCCCGGGGACTTCATTTGAACAAACTTGATAGTCTAGACGTAGGCGATCATTTTAAAAGAAAAACTGTTGAAATCTGTCCAGCGGTTCTTGAGAAGAAGATTTTTTAAGGTTTCAACCATATATGGTAATGGCGGCCATCTTGGATGTCGCGCTGACCTAATTTTAACAAATCTAAAAAGCATTCATCTAAGGATCATCCACGTGAAGTTTGGTCAAAATTGGCCTTTCGGTTTCTGAGGAGAAGTCGTTTGAAGCAAAAGTTAACGACGACGGACGACGGACGACGGACGAAGAGTGATCCCAATAGCTCACCTTTGAGCCTTCAACTCAGGTGAGCTAAAATCTGACCAAACAGTGACCAGAAATAAGACCTACACAATACATTCTGGTAGGTGATAAACTCGGTCTTTATCCTTGGTGTTCAACCAAGTTTACTGTTAAAATTAAGGTATCTACAGTGTGCTTCTTTTAAAACACTGCATATTTCATGCACATTCATGCAAATTGATTCAATATATGTATCTTTGAAAATCAAGATCTTAAACATTATCGTCATTTTACTCAAATATTTTTATTTTACTATAGAACCTAATGATAAAAACCGAGTAACACAAGTTTTATCACCTACTGAAAATAAGATAAAATCTGAACATCTCTGCAATGGAAAATTATGAATTTAATGCTATTTTAATTTTTAAAAAATGTTGGCTGAAATTTAAAAAAGGGCAATGAATGCATGCATATAATAAGAAAATATAAAAATACAGACTCTTGTCACCATTGATTAGACCATTTCGTATTTTCATTAAATGTATTTAAATATAGGCCTACTAACATTCATAGAAATAAAATATTAAAATATATTTAAAAATGTAAGGCTAAGCTGAGGCATATAAAACAAGTTCAACTAACAGTAGTTCCAAAGGAGCTAGAAAGATCGTGGTTCATTGTGAGACAAAATTCAGAAATGCCACATACACCACGAATATCATGCACAGAGTAAGTAATAAAAGCCACTTCATTCTAAAATTGTACGTCGATATTTTGAGTAAGCGCACCTTTTACATTTTTTCATGTTGATTGTTCAACCATAAATTATCCCAATTCAGAGACAGTCGATCAAACATTGTTCCAGTTTACGCTACCGTGTGTACAACTAATTAGTCTTATCAGTGATTGTAAAGTTCGAAAAACACCAACGGCATCTCCAACTTATTAATTCGTAAGCAAACTTTGTGTTTTGAAAAGCCATTTTGGCCGCTAGAGGGCGCAACGTTATTTTTAATGTTTTACCCGGCTCAATAACACAGTTTAATATGTGGATAATATTGAGCGTGGGGTCACAAACAAGTTGATTGACAGCAAGAGGCGGAACAGTGGGCGGAGTCTATCGCACAGTGACAATAGAAACAATAAATGACTGCGGTCTTCAATAAACACTGCGATAATTAGTTTATCAGTCCAAATTGATTGTCGCTAATTAGCTAACAACACCCAGCGGGGTAGTGGCTTTATAAACAGTGAAAGACTTTGTGTATTAGAATTCGGGATTTTCCGAGATTTTAAGACAAAATCGGTCGGAAATTTGGATTCGCCAGACTGCCGATGTCTGACGAATTTGATATGTATTTCTTACGATTTTCATTCGCCAGTTCGGGTTTCTTTTCGCCTATGGCGATTTGCCGATGTTTAACGTGAGCCTAGCACAAGTTATTAATAATACTCCTTGCATTACAAGTTAGGCACAAGCAGGCAACCCTGCATGCATGTACCCACAAGCTCGCGCACAAACACATTTTAAAGAAAACCACATAAAATAATATTTCACAGTTTAATAAGACTGTATACTTGACTATTTTTAAACTTTTCAGTTAAAAGAGGGTGGAAAGAAGAACAGTTTGAAGAGTTTCAATGATCAAACGCTGAGTGACGGAATCACCATACTGAGCCTTATAGACTGTATCGCTCCTAAGAAAATTAACTGGGACATCGTGAAGGAAGGCGGTTCTGAGGAGGTTAGTGTGGCTGTCGAAAATTAGTTGCCTTTTTAAGTTCACCTGCTCGCTACTATATTGCTACATTTTTCTTCAATTTGAACAAGTTTAATGAAGATGAATTTTTCAATTTCTGTTAAATGCTGGTTCATGGTAGGTGATCTTATGGAACAGGAAATGAATCTTAAAGTATTCGCAAGACAAACTCACAAAAGTGTCTTTTTGAAATAACTTCCTGAATGTGATAAATTGTCAAATGTTTAGTTTGATTATTCAAAGAACAGGTGAAGCTACTGCACTCAGCCAATCGTGGTGTCAGCATCCCATCTGCTTCACCTTTTGTAATTAAGCTTGTATATCTACAAATATAAGTCAATTTTTTCCGAATTTAAAGAATAAAAATTCCCAATCCACAATTTTTATTTTATTTTTTTAAAAGACATTTTCTATTGTGTTGGTGTCACTCCACACACTCATTTCAGTAACTGATTGTTGTTACCACTCTAACAGGTTCAAATCACTATTTAAATAATTTGTCGATAAACAATTTCCAATTCGATCTAGAGGCCTTGTTCCCCAAAGTACCTAGGAAAAGCCCTGATGATTTACTAAGATTTTGTAACACTGCATGTTGTTGTTATAAAATTATCTACCCTTGTCTTAGACACATTGATTGGGTAACCTATAAAATTATCTGCCTTAGTCTAAGACACATTGATTGGGTAACCTTATAAATTTATCTGCCCTTGTCTTAGGCACATTGAATGGGTAACCTTATAAAATTATCTGCCCTTGTCTTAGACACATTGAATGGGTAACCTTATAAAATTATCTGCCCTTGTCTTAGGCACATTGAATGGGTAACCTTATAAAATTATCTGCCTGTGTCTTAGACACATTGATTGGGCAACCTTATAAAATTATCTTCCCTTGTCTTAGGCACATTGAATGGGCAACCTTATAAAATTATCTGCACATTGAATGGGTAACCTTTTGTAACTAGACCTAGCAACTTGTCAAGCTTCACACACGATTGCCCGATAAGAATTTCATGATTTACTTAGGTTTCATAACTTTGGGTTGTATTTTAACAAAATGATCTGCTCTTATTTAGAAAACCTTTTGTATACAAGCTTTCATCTCTACAAGCATAAATTGCAATATTATGATAATCTTCAAGGCCATATTTGCTAAGTGCTTCATGGAATTTGCCATTTACTGCTGATATTTAAAGCCGCATTAACGCCGAAAAAATGCGAATTAGTTATTCAATTTTTTTTTTTTAAAAAAACACTGAATAGTTGAGCATGCCATCAACCTTCACATAAATTATATGTTTGTTTTTTTACAGGATAAAATGTCAAATGCAAAATATGCCATATCAATGGGAAGAAAAATTGGTGCCAGAATTTACGCATTGCCAGAAGATATTGTCGAAGTAAAAAAGAACATGGTTATGACCATATTCGCCTGCCTTATGACCATAGACTGGAACAAAGCAAAGCAGCAACAGGAAGACTAAATATGACATTCGTACATGCTCACTGATGGAATGAATGTACAATGGGTACGAAATTGATTAGTGTGATAGCAATATACTTAATCGTCTTCGTGTTCGATCATGAACAACAGTTGAACGAGACTTTATAACAGATAAGGTGATCAAATCATTTATGACTTTAAGGTGAACTCTTCTAAAGGGTTGGAGTTAAAGGGGACCAAGAGTATCAGCGAAGGATCAATCATGTTATTTTTTATTTTAGACTATTTTTAATTTAAAAAAGTATATGTAAAAGGATTGTTAGTTACAAAATCATGTAAATCAACAGAGAATACTGTTTCAATTTAATTTGTTTTGTTTTCCAATCGAGTGAAGTTTTCAGACAGATATAATTGGAAGGGCTGTTGTAGCATTTTGTTGGAATTCAGTATATAATATATTATCATATCATATCTATTTTTGTTCTTTTAGAAATGTTTATATTTACCGATGTCCAGGTTTATGAGCAGAAGTTATTTTTATATGTATTTATCTTCATTCAGTTGCTGCCAGGGGTTTAGGTTTCTTTAAATACAACGGAACTAGGATTGCAAATCAACCATTCTGCCATAAAAAATCTCCGCTCCCAAATATGTTCCGGTAGATTCCGGTCATTTTCAGTTGTATTGGTTAGCGTTTGTTTTTCATCCCGACTGGTCAGGGAGACGGGGATTTCGGGCTGTTTGGTATGAGATGTAAGCAAGTCAATATAGCAGGTGGTTTCACTGTATCGTGGGCTAACATCTAAAATATTACTGGATTCAATGATTCGATCTCGATGCAGTTTTAGGGCCTTTCTATATAGGTTTAGAACAGGTTTAGGGCATGGTATACATTTAAAGGTGCTAATCGTTCCCGTTCCAGTTGAATCACATCTATTTAGCATAAGAATCTATTAAAATTTTGATAGATAACAAGTATGACTAAGGTTTGATAGGACTTATGACCACCCTTGATCCTTCAGGGCACATTTTTGTCTGATTTATTACCGTAACGACATGTACGAGCATAAATGGTCAAGTAGAGACCAATTCTGCAGACCAGATCCTTTTCTTCAGTAATGAGTGAAGTATGTGAATTTTGTTCCAGCTGCACATATTTTTTTTCTTTCTAAAGAACACGAAAATGAGAATTTTGCATATTTCTGTTTGCAAATATGTATATACTTCTGACCAATATTTCATATAATGTATATGTTCAGTTTACACCATCTTTGTCAGCATTATTGTCTTGTCGGAAACAGCCATATTGTCATATTTGTGTACATTTTCTACGTGTTTAAAGGATTTATAGTAGCTTTGAGATAGTTCAAGTATGTATAAACTAATCAATAATCTATACATGGATTTTCTTTCTGGCACATTGTATAAATGTTGACCTTGCTTTGTTTATGTATACATTCGGCTGGTATCCCAGCAAGGTCAATGAAAGATGGTTAAGCAGCAAGGGCTTAACCAAGGTCAATGAGAGCTGGGAACCAGGTAAGCAGCAAGTTCATTAGGGCTGGTAACCAGCAAGGTCACATTGAGATGAAGATGAAAGATTTACTAATACTTTGGTACCCTCTATCCTTTACTAGACTTTAGTATGAATGGAAATGTTAATTACTGAAGCATTAACAGGTTTATGATTCTATCGTTAATAGTTGAGCTGTTGTTATGTTTATATGTTTTGTTAATACTGATTTGAATGTGATCAAAGAATTGCAAGAAATAATGTGATATTTTTCTAATTGTTAATTTACAACACTTCATCAGAGGATGAACAGTTAAGTGTAATAAGCAGCCGTTACATGCAGGTTCCTTTAGATTTATGTTTTTGCAACTTTAGTAGTACATCCATAATTTTGAAGAAATATTGGTATTTTGTCTTCCATAACATTTAAATGTTATAAATTTAATGTGCAGCCAGAGTTTCACAAAAAAAAATCTTTTTATCAGTTAAACGCTTGCTCCATAGATCGCTCACCTAATGATTACATGCCTCCTTTTTAAAACTTCTTGTTTTCATTCTCATATCTAGAAGAGCATTCATTTAATTTCAAGCCTGTGGGTTTACGTACTGGTAAGGAAAGTCCCATTGTTTTCGAATTGCAGCTTGTGAAAATGTAATCATATCAGTTTAAAGGTGCAAACCTTTGTCTCATTTCTAAACCAGTACTGGTGATGACGAGAGGCCTTATGTATGTAACATGTATCATAGTTTTATGATTTTCAATATTTTTATTCAGAGTATTGTAGAAAAATCTGTTACTGTCGCAATTGCCTTTCATTTGCATGCTATTGGACCGTTCACATCATAAGCTTCCATTTGTGGTTTGGGTGCTATCGAGAGGACCAAAATTGATGGCAAGAGCTGGCTAATGGGGTTTTAACAGTTGGGAGTTACAGTAAATTGAAACAGTTTTGAGGTTTCCGAGTCCATGCCTGAGTTTTATATCATTGTAAATGAGGTTTAAATCCAGAATGGTCGCACTCTTGGCGGCGTAAAGCTATTGTGGTGTGGTACCGTACAACTGTATTCAATTCACTGCATAGTTTTAGTTCATCTAGGATGTACTCTAGGATGAACATGGTCTATAAATGTTAATGAAAGGCGACTACCACAGTTTAAGATTGTTATTCAAGTTATAGAAATGGTTTACTGCCGGATAAACATAAGAGTAGTAAAACGTTAAGACACTGTTGTACAGGAAATACAATGTAAACGATAAAACATTGATCATCGCATATCAGTTTCATGCCGTATAAAACATTATCGTTCATTTAATTCTGTGCAAGTTGAACAATGAGAATGAATTTTTGGGGTGTTATTGATTTAACACGCTAACAAAGGGGTGTTTTTGGGGAAATGACTGACATTGTAAACCCTGATCAGCCTGCGTGTTACTCGCAGGCTGATCTGGGTTTACAATGGATGCAAAGGCTATTATAGTCGTGCTTAGCGGGTTTAGTTAATTGTTTTTCACTTGTTAAGTGTATTGGATGGACAGATGGATCAAATGTGTCAAATTTGTATCAGATGTACAGGACAATAGATATTAAGTATTTCTATATAAATCCATTGATTTTCTTTGTTCAGCATTGGTTAACATGCAAGTATATCAGTTATTCCTTGTTGATTTTGTTATATTCTATACAAAATATGAGAGCTTTTACTACAATATATAATATGCATGAATTCAAACATAAACATTCCTAACAATTTCTATGTGTTTTGTGTTTATTTTCTGTACCAATGATTAAATAGTGCCAATGCCTGTCCTAGCAGAGAAGCAGAATTTATCCTGAAACCTGGTTAATTTGTTTATGCAAGTTCTTCATTATGACCCTTGTATTGTGCATGCAAGTTCTTCATTATGACCCTTGTATTGTCCATGCAAGTTCTTCATTATGACCCCTTGTATTGTCCATGCAAGTTCTTCATTATGACCCTTGTATTGTCCATGCAAGTTCTTCATTATGACCCCTTGTATTGTCCATGCAAGTTCTTCATTATGACCCTTGTATTGTCCATGCAAGTTCTTCATTATGACCCTTGTATTGTCCATGCAAGTTCTTAATTATGACCCTTGTATTGTCCCAGATTTTGGCTACACAGTAAAAATGAATAAGGTACAAAGGCATCACTTCAACATGGCAGCATTCTTATATCTTCATCATTACTTCTTTGCAGGTCTTTAAACGCATTAAGGTTATTCAGAATTCTTCAGTCTAAGAACCATAAACGCTTGGAATCGTCTTCTAGACAACATTGTGAATAGTGACACTATGATCAAATTTAAAAACGCCTTAGACATTTAAAGGCATTTGCTGTAGTTTTCCATGCGCAGCTTTTTTGGGCGACTTCTCTTCTAAAACTATTTAATGGATTTTCCTACAAATTTACAGGAATGTTGCTTTTGATGTCTAGTTGAATTTTTTGTCTTTTTTTGTCTTTTTTTTAATTTATTTTTTTAATTTATTTTTTTATTTTATTTTTGTCTTTTTGTCTTTTTTTTATTGTCTTTATTTAAATAAAGGCCTATAATTAGATACATAAAATAGGAAAAATATAGCATTTTGTAAAAATTCCAACAAAATTAAAAAATGTAAGCATAATGGTACGGTTCCAAAAACACTAGAAATTGTTATTGTCCATGGGACAAAAACGTATGGCTCCCCCACTCGCCCAAACAGGCATAATTGACAACTCTAGGTCCAACCGTTCTCTATTGAACCGAGATCGTATCCCTGTAACTGTATCTACTATCTGTATCAGTAAGGCCACATAAAAAAATATGTGTGGTTCAGGTAACCCGACCGACTCTTATTTTTTTAAGGGGCCGACCCTAAAACTTTTTATGCAAAAATTTAAAAAAAAAAAATGAAAAAAAAAAAAAATAAAAAAAATATTATTAAACAAAACAAATTCAATAGGTGTCATCTACTGGTTATGACCAACCATCCTTCCAAGTTTGAGGACCCTAGATCCAACCATTCTGTAGTTATTGATCGGACATCGTTTTGATAGTGAAGGTCAGCGCGACCTTGACCTTTGACCTAGTGACCCAAAATCAATAGGGGTCATCTACTGGTCACGACCAACCATCCTTCCAAGATTGAGGACCCTAGGTCCAACCATTCTCTAGTTATTGATCGGACATCGTTTTAATAATGTCACCGCAACCTAGTGACCCCAAAATCAATAGGGGTCATCTACTGGTCACGACCAACCATCCTTCCAAGTTTGAGGACCCTAGGTCCAACCATTCTCTAGTTATTCATCGGACATCGTTTTGATAGTGAAGGTCACCGTGACCTTGACCTTTGACCTAGTGATCCCAAAATCAATAGGGGTCATCTACTGGTCACGACCAACCATCCTTCCAAGATTGAGGACTCTAGGTCCAACCATTCTCTAGTTATTGATCGGACATCGTTTTGATAGTCAATGTCACCGCAACCTTGACCTTTGACCTAGTGACCCCAAAATCAATAGGGGTCATCTACTTGTCATGACCAACCATCCTTCCAAGTGTGAGGAACCCTAAAGTCCAACCATTCTGTAATTATTGATCGGACATCGTTTTGATAGTCAATGTCACCGCAACCTTGACCTTTGACCTAGTGACCAAAAATCAATAGGGGTCATATACTTGTCATGACGCAACCATCCTTCCAAGTTTGAGGACCCTAAGTCCAACCATTCTCTAGTTATTGAAACTTTAAAAAAAATCTATTATTGGGAACATACAAAAAAAAAAAATAGGCCAAGAGGGCCTGGTGGACGCTCTACTGGCTCAAGATAAAGTTTTTCCATAAGTCTTTCAAAAATCGTTCAACCAGAACATGGCAAAAAACAGGTGCAACTAGGCCTAAGTACTGATCATTCTCGCCAAGATTTGCTGAAATCTGGCAAAAGAGTTCACCTAATCTGGACAAAGTTTGTGTATTAAAACAGTCAAAGGGTCACAACTCTGCCAAAAAATCATTCAACCGAAATATGGTGATAATATGCACAACTAGGCTTGATACTGATCATCCTTGTCAAGTTTCGTCTATATCCAGCCAGGGGTTCAGGGTGAACTAGCCCGAAAAAAAAAATTTGTATCAAAATCCTTTAAAGGGCCATGACTGCCAAATATCTGTAAACCGGAACGTGACAATGACATGCACAACAAGGCTTGGTGCTGTTCATCCCTGCAAAGTTTCACTGAAATCTGACGAGGGGGTTCAGGAGAAGTAAAATCAGACAAAGTTTGTGTATTAAAACCTTTAAAGGGCTATAATTCTGCCAAAAAAATCATTTAACCGGAATACGCCAATGATTTGGCACAACTAGACATGGAATTGATCATCCCTAAAAAGCTTCGTTTAAATCCGGGCCAGAGGTTCAGGAGAACTAGTTCCGAACAAAGTTTGTGTATTAAAACCATTAAAGGGCCCAACTCCGCCAAAAATCATTCAACCGGAACAAGGCAATGATTGTGCACAACTAGATATAGAATCAATCATCCCTAAAAAAGTTTCATTTAATCTGGCCAGGGGTTCAGGAGAACTAGTCAGAACAAAGTTTGTGTATTAAAACCTTTAAAGGGCTATAATTTCTGCCAAAATCATTCAACTGGAAACACGGTGACTATGTACAACTAGGCTTGGGTACTGATCATCCCTGCAAAGTTTCAATGAAATCCGGCCAAATGAAGGCCCTTTCGAGTAAATGGAGGCCAAGATTATAGCATATTTCAGAAAATCAAGGGCCATGACTCCGATGTAAATGGTCCAATCTGGATGGTTTTCAAACTTGTCCAAGCTTTCATTGATAATAACAGTCTGGTAAAGTTTCTTAAAAGATCGGATGAAAGATGAAGGGCCCTATCGTCTTAACGAACAGGCAACAAATAGGATTTTTAACTAAATCACAAGGGTCATAACTCCACTGTTACTGGTCCGATCTGGCTGGTTTTCCCGAACTTGACCGAGCTTTTGTTGATATGAACAATCTCGTAAAGTTTCATAGAGATCGCATGAAAAATGAAGGCCCTATCATCTTAACGGTGGCGAAAATATAGCATTTTTAACTAAATTAAGGGCCATAACTCCGCTGTTACTGGTCCGATCTGGCTGATCTTCGAAATTGTTCGAGCTTTCTTTTATATAAACAATCTGGTAAAGATTGGAATGGAAGATGAAGGGCCCTGTTGTCTTAATGAGGCAAAAATATAGCATTTTTAACTAAATCAAGGGCAATAACTCCGCTGTTAATGGTCCGAATCTAGCTGGTTTTTCGAACTTGTCCGAGCTTTCATTGATATTAACAATTTGTGCAAGTTTGGTAAGAGATCAAATAATAAATGAAGGTGCTAGAGTGTTCACAAGGCATAATATGGCATTTTCCAGCAAAACAAGGGCCATAACTCCAGTGAAATTATTTCGATCTTGCCGTTTATCGAACTTGTCCCGAGCTTTCATTGATATAAAGACACTGGGCAAAGTTAAGTAAAGGTCCAATTAATATTGAAGGCCCTAGAGTGTTCACAATGGCAGAAAATAGCATTTTTTCAGAAAAAAACAAGGACCATAATACCGGTGTTACTGATCCCGATTTAGCTGGAATTTCGAACTTATTTGAGCTTTCATTGATATTAACAATTCTGTGCGAGTTTGGTAAAGATCAAAATAATAAATGAAATGTGCTAAGAGTGTTCACAAAGGCAGAAAAATGGCATTTTTCCAGAAAAAAATCAAGGGCCATAACTCTTGTGTTACAGACCCAATTTAGCTGATTTTCGAACTTGTCCAAGCTATCATCAGGGGGCGGATCCAGGATTTCAGCTTAGGGGGGGGGGGGCGTAAGATTTTGGTAAATTTTCGGGGTCCCGTTTCTAGCCTCATAAAACAGTTGCAGGTAGTTGCATTGAATAGGGTAAAAAAAGTTCCGTTTTCAAGTAAAAGGAAATTATCAACTGTGTTAATTAAACCCACTCATTAGCCACCAGCGTCGAGCGAGCGAATAGCGAGCGAAAAAAATTGTTATACTGAGGGCGTGCATCGAAATTGTTTGATATTTTATCTACAGTAACATGGACATACATGTATGAATAAAAAAAAAGTCCCGTTTTCAAATAAAAGGATTTAACAATGTGGTTAATTAAACCACTCATTAGCTCATTATGCGTCGAGCGAGCAAAGCGAGCGGGAAAAATTGTTATACTGAGGGCGTGCATCGAAATTGTTTGATATTTTATCTACAGTAACATGGACATACATGTCATGAATCTAAGAATAAAAAAAGTCCGTTTTCAAATTAAAAGGATTTAACAATGTGTTAATTAAACCTCTCATTAGTCATTATGCGTAGAGCGAGCGAAGCGAGCAAGACATTTTTTTAATACTGAGGGGCGTGCATCAAAATTGTTTGATATTTTATCTACAGTAACATGAACATACATGTATGAATAAAAAAGTCCGTTTTAAAATAAAAAGGTTTTAAACAATTTGTTAATTAAACCACTCATTAGCCATTATGCGTCAAGCAAGCGAAGCGAGCGAAAAAAAAAAATATACTAGAGAGCGGCAGTGCATCGAAATTGTTTGAATATTTTATCTACAGTAACATGGACATGTAATGAATAAAAAAAGTCCGTTTTCAAATAAAAAGGATTTAACAATGTGTTAATTAAACCACTCATTAGTCATTATGCGTAGAGGCGAGTGAGGAAATTTTTTAATACTGAGGGAGGCGTGCATCGAAATTGTTTGATATTATATCTACAGTAACATGGACATACATGTATGATCCGGAATTTTTTAGGGGGGGGGCGCGCGCCGGGTGCGCCCCCCCCCTGGATCCGCTAGTGATCATTAGTATTAACAATCTATGCAAGTTTAGTAACGATCAAATAATAAATGAATGTGTTATAGCGTTCACAAGAGGCAGAAAATAGCAATTTTTCAGAAAAAAACAAGGGTCATAACTCCGGTGTTACTGGTCCGATTTTGGCTGGTTTTTCGAACTTGTTCCGAAGCTTTCATTGATATTAACAAACTGTGCAAAGTTTGGTAAAGATCAAATAATAAAATGAAGGTGCCAGAGTGTTCACAGGGCTTAATATGGCATTTTTATAGCAAAACAAGGGCCATAACTCTGGTGAAATTTATCCTGATCCGGCTGGTATTCGAACTTGTCCGAGCCTTACATTGATATAAAGACACTGGCAAAGTTTCGTAAAGATTCGATTAATAATGAAGGCCCTTAGAGTGTTCACAAGGGCAAAAGTTAACGACGGACGACGGACGACTCGCCATCCCATAAGCTCTTCTGGATTTGGCCAGTAGAAGCTAAAAAGGGAAATTGTATCATCACGGGCTAATTTGTGCATAAATTGTGGTAATGGTCTCAACAGAATTTATAAAAAAATATAGGTTTTACATAAAGATGAGCTTTAAATGTTATTGTAATTAAATGTTCTTTACTTTAATTTTTTTAGCAGAATTATGACCAATGAATAAATGATGACTTCAAAAATG
>JAWPHD010019128.1:0-36938 GCA_037043455.1 Cyrtodaria siliqua
CATAAAGACTACACTTTTTCTTCAAAAACCAACAACAACAAAAACCAACAACAACAAAAACCAACAACACAAACAAAATAAATAAATTTTCACCGACGTGTCAAATCTTTGCAAAAGGTGGACCCGTCCTTGACGTGATTTATAAACAGTAAGGTGAACATAGGCGTCAATATCTGATCACACATAAAATACTGGTTCCAGTGCCGTTGAGCGTTCAAATGGCTGGAAGTGGGAGAAATTGAGAGATCATTGGAGCAATCTCCCTCAAATGGCTGGCAATGGGAGAACAATTGTCACATAATTACCATCTATGAAAAGAACAACGCGTTTTAAAGCCCAAAGAAGACATTGCAATGGCAGCACTAGTATGCATTTTCAAAAATGACGTAAACAGCACACACATGTGCAATATATTCAACAAAGTTTTAACATTTATTTCAGACAAAATTCAGAGTACAGGACAATGACATTTTGCCGTTTGTCAGTGCGACTAAGAAATTCCACACTCTGTCAATAAAGGGTTGTTATGCGTCAAGTAGGTCAACCAGAACCACTGCCTAACATAGAACGCGTCATATACGGTCTAACGTAGTCTCTTAAAAAAAAGTCCACACAAAAGATGCAAGTCTTCCATTCACACGAATGATTTAACAAGTACAGGATTTTTTGGCTAAAATCATACGAAGAATTATGTAAAATGTCATTCCTTTCAGTTCCGTATTCACTATAATTTATTTCAAAAAGAAGAACAACTTTATACAAATAAAGTGGTTTTCTTACCTCAACCACCTTGACGCGTTCACTACTTTCAACAGGATTTATCGATAATGACGTTAGCTCAACCGAAAACTCAACGTTCGTCAGTTTATGACGCGTTCTAGGTAAGCTAGAGTGAATCAGGAACCATGAAAAGCTTGACATCTCCAATGCACGCCGCAATGCACCTACATATTTAATTAACCTCAATCATTAACAACAATATTTTAGCAAAAATTAACGCCACAATACAAAATAAACACGTTCATTTACACAATTTCTGTGCATATATATTACTATTCATAACATTATATTTTACTGTTCTTCTCTATCGGCGGAAGCTTTCGTGGAGTAGAACCGTTTTCAAGACCGTTGTGCTGTGTAGGTGGGATGGGCGTAAGTGTGTTTTTGACCGGATCGGCCAAGAGGGCAGGGTTGACTGCCACAATGGGGACTGTCAAATCCTCCTCTGCCATAGTCGGGAGATGTCCGTTACTGGCTGTAATATTAAAACAAAACACAATCATATGTATACTGAGTATTACGCCTTCGTATTATCGACGACTATTGCATGTACTATAATTATTTATCTATATTTTTTTATTAAGCTACCAAACTACCAAAACTAAATGTCTAATAAAGTTTACTTTCAATATATGTTGTCAAAGCAGTGTTGCATTGAACGCTCAAAATATCACACACCATGTAATGCTTGACAATCGTTCCTGATTACTTATATCACGACACTGGTTTCGCTGCTGGTTTCCCTTATTCACGCACACTATAAACATTGTTTGGCGTATTTTATATCTATTTCTTCGGGGGAAAAAGACATTATTCTTTCTTCAGGATAAAGAACATTTTAGTTTAAAGAAATGGGCCGGGTCGACCTCTTAGTACATTGCCAAATTGTTTTTACTTGTTTTTACGTTCTCTAAAAAGTTACAATTTAAATCCGGGAAAACATGCACATAAAAACTGCAAAACACTCGGAAAACAAATGAGCAAATCGTCAAGAAAATCAACATTCAGAAACATAAACAGCTTCGTAAAAAAACACTGCACACATGCACGGTTAATAGTATTCACATGCGTTGTGAAGGAAGTGTTCATTCAGTACACACATGTATGTACATACCTTGTCAACCAATCAGGTACGTCGTCTAATTCTCTAGTTCAGGAATTTAAAACTATCACAGCATACATGCTGTTTTATGGTTGATCAATAAAACTTAAAGTTAATTCATTGCCAATTAACCGACGATAAAGAAACCATCAAGCATCATGCAAGAAGATATTTGACTATTACATAAGCATCACACACAGTTATATGATTCATATATAGGTTAGTACAACGCGCATTCTAGGTACTGATCAATCACTCTAATTGCTAATAGATTTAATTAAGGCATTGGCTATGTTTAAATTATATAACTCACTAAGCGATGAATATTGTGCTTAAATATAAGCGCTTGGCATTTCAGTGTAATATATAGTTAGTCATATCGCCGAATAACGTGGCACACCCTCGGGACACACCGCCGGACTATATAGGTGACGAACGCACCATTGGAACACGCCGCCTGACATTGTTGCAGTCCGAGTAAATGGCACACTCGTCCAACACTGCCAGTCTACGTTGCACTTCTGATAATAGTGTCGTTATTGCTACACTAGTTCACGTTGGAACCTACACTTGTTCTTAAACCGGTTCCATTGTTTTGACATGTAACCTCCTCGTGCATATTATGGCCAATATAATTTGTATGCAACTGCTTCGAAATGTAAGACAACCAAATGAATGTTAGAAACCAACGCACATTCTTCCCATCGCAAACCAATATATTAACTAGTCTACTGGTATAAACAGGCAAGAACACGTTATATACAGGCAAGGGCACGTTATATACAGGCAAGAACACGTTATATACAGACAAGAACACGTTATATACAAGCAAGAACAGGTATAAATAATTCTTTGATCAAAACTGTAAGTACTAATATATAGGGCGCCAGTTCCTCTTTTGACCGGCCAGGCTTCATCGACAACATGCGGAATTCCTAACTCGGGATGTCGATACGAGGTACGGCCTGAAAATAGCAATATTCGTATTCCATATTTCGCTTATAATTATTTTCACTTTGCTTGAAATGTAATACTTATTACTTCGGTGCCTCCAAAATTCTGCAGGAACCTCTAGATTGTTTGCCGGGAAGTCCACCAGACGACACTATTTGCAAGCGAAACTTACAGCTATATTTGTGGTTATGTTTATTTTATACTTTTAGCCGACCAGACTCAAAAACGAAGCATGTATGCTAGATGAACACCAATCTATAAACAGCAGCAGATAATGAAATTATGCCTTTGAAAGATGACATTTTTATTTTATTTTTAAAGAAAGGTAATGTGTAAAGCATTTTATATAAGCGTACTAATTTAGCTAATTCTACTTCATCTATCCAGAATGGTTTGAAGATTTCATTACAGAGTTAGTAAGTACTTTGGATTTAAATATTTCTAATAATTGCTCACATATATGTTTGTTGTTGTTTCAGGTCAATTAGATGGCACCGACACCAACATATGAGTTTTATATGTGTTTAAGTAGAGTAGGTCTGGTCCAGACGCTTGAATGAAAGCCCAAAATAGTGCAAAGGGTGACACCACTCAAATTAAAAAATAAGAATCACCAGTATTGGTGCGAACACTGGATTGCGAATTGATAACTTGTGCCGCAAAAATGTTAAGATGAAAAAGTGGAAAGATTTGATAAAATGCATGAGAGTTATTTACTTGTAACACAGACGATAATATATGTATACCAAATTTCAAAGTTTTTTGTCAGTAGGTTTTTGGAGTATGACTGTACATTCAAAATGTTAACCAAAATCTAAGTCTAGGGGATAATTCTAATAAAATGCAGACAGAGTTATGGTGATTGTCAGTTATAGTTCTGTAATGATGGTGAACATTGTATGCCAAGTTTTAAAACTTTCTGTCAATTTGTTTTGGAATATGACTGTACATTCAACATTTTAACTGAAATTCTAAGTATAAAATACGGGATAATTCTGGTAAAATGCATTACAGAGTTATGGTTCTTGTCACATATGGTTGTGTAATGATGATGATTATGTATGTGAAGTTTAAAAGCTTTTGATGAAATGTTGTTTGGAATATGACTGTACATCCAATATTTTAACTGAAAATTCTAAGTAAAAAATGAAGAAAGTTCCGATAAAATACAAGACAGAGTTATGGTTCTTGTCATATAACAGTGTGTAGTGAAAATGAACAACTGTGCCAAGTTTCAAAGCCTTCGGACAATTAGTTTTTGAGATATAAGAAAAAACAAAAACTTTGACCAAAACGTGACAGACAGAAATCACAACAAGAGGCCCAAGAGGGCCTGTGGAAACTTTACTGATTAACATGGCTCTTATAACATCAATGAAGAGAGTGACTGCAATTTACCTTTTTTTTTTTTTTTAAAGTTTTTGGCATTTAAGAATCTGGTAAAGATTGATAAAGATCAGATGAAAAATGAAGGCCCTACCATATTAAGGCAAAATATAGCATTTTTAACTAAATCAAGAGCCAGAACTCCTCTGTTACTGGTCAGCTCTGGCTGGTTTTCTAACTTGGTCAATAGAGGTTTAAAAAATTAAAATCAATAAAATTATTTAAAAAAAAAAAAAATCAATAATATATATATATATATAAAAGAAAGTCATAAAATCTGGTAAAGTTTGGTAAAGATCAGATGCAAAATGAAGGCCCTATCGTACTAACGAAGCAACTTATAGCATTTTTAACCAAATCAAGGGCCATAACTCCGCTGTTACTAGTTTGATATGGCTGTTTTTCAAACTTGTCCGAGCTTTCATTAACGTTAACAATCTGATAAAGTTTGGTAAAGTTCGGATGAACAACGAAGCCCCTATCGTCTTAACGATGCAAAATGTAGCATTTTTAACTAAATGAAGGGCCATAACTCCGCTGTTACTAGTCCGATATGGCTGGTTTTCAAACTTGTCCGAGCTGTCATTAATAATAACAATCTATTAACGTTTGGTAAAGATAGGATGAAAAATGAAGGTCCTTTCGTCTTAACGAGGCACAATATAGCAATATAGCATTCTTAACTAAATCAAGGGCCACAACTCCGCTGTTACTGGTCCGATCTGGCTGGTTCTCGAACTTGTCCGAGCTTTCATTGATATTAACAATCTGGTAAAGCTTAGTAAAGACCAGACGAAAAATGAAGGCCCTATCGTCTTAACAAAACAAAAGTTAACGACGAACGACGGACGGACGGACGGACAACGGACGGATGGACGACGGACAACTCGCCATCCCATAAGCTCTGCTGGCCCTTGGCCAGTAGAGCTCAACAAAACCAGAAGCCCGAATTTGCTTCGCAATCCGGCTAAAACATTGGTCAACGTACCAGTTTTTTTATATTTTTTTGTAGGCTCGTAGGCAAATAATTATGATTCAGGAAAAAAAACACGTTAGTTTTTGAGTGTATTAATGATAATAAGTACTGAAAAAGGGACCATTTGGAAGCAATACAAAATATGCATCAAGACATAACTACACTGGTACAAACAGGGTGGTTAATCTAACAACTAAAATACACCTATCTGGCGGGGCTTTCATGAAACACAACTAAAACATACATATATATCTGGGCAATGAAACTCTGCTAACATATACATACCGGGTGGTGGTTTTAATCAAACATAACTAAACTATACATACCTGGGGGTGGCTTTTTGTCCTCGTCCGCGTGGGAAATGTCGACTCTATGCTTCTTCTTAATAATACAATATATGATGATAGCGATAAGGACGAGGATGATAAGGAGCCCGCCGGCGGCGGCACCGGCGATAATCGGCGTTGATGACGCGCTCTCAGCTGGTGTATCCCCTCCCGTTGAGGCTGTTGTTGTCGTGGTTCCAAGAAAAGCTGTGGAAAACAAAGTGTTTTTATGTACGGAAAAAATAATAATTTTTAGCCCTGGTTTTAGCCAGGGTCGTTATATATAAATTATTCAAATTATTAAATACAATGTAACACTACCGTTCGTTTTTTGTAGAGCCGATCAAGTCGTAAAACAATAGATACAGGTAGAGACAACCATATTTTGGAATACAGCGTTGTTTCATGACCAAATACATAACGACCCTGATTATATATTAATACATAAACAAATCTTTGTTAAATAAATGTTCTGTGTTATAATAGTTAAAAACAGCGAAACAAATTGATAATAACCTTACCATTATAATGAAATAATGAACTAATGTTTTAAATTCTAAATTATCTCCCATTTAATTGAAATAAATCTTTTTTTTTATAATTGTTGTAAAGCAGTTCAATTAAAACAGTTTGCTATCCCTCCCCCGTCACCCCACCCTGAAAATATCGTTTGAAAAGAAGGTCTTCGTTCAGTTTAGTAATAATATTCAGTAACATTTTTGACAAATTTGAAATTAATATTATTATTTTAAAATAAATAAAACAAAACACGCTATACATTTAAATCGGCAATCGCCAATCCGATGTTGTCACGTTGACTTACATGCCGCAAGCCGAGTACTAATCAATATCTGACGTTTTTCATCTACATCTGCTTGATGCACACTATAAAAAAACTCTTACATTGATACAAAACTTCCTTGGAAGTGTATTAAAAAAACACATATTTCATACCGATTCGAAAACTTATATAGAAAATGGAATTCACCACAAACTATGTCCTTACACGAAAGGGGCACCACACACTATGTCCTTACACGAGGGGGCACCACACACTATGTCCTTACACGAGGGGGCACCACACATTATGTCCTTTCACGAGGGGGCACCACACACTATGTCCTTACACGAGGGGGCACCACACACTATGTCCTTACACGAGGGGGCAGGCAATTCAAGCTTAATTGTGCACTAAACACTGTATGCAATCTCTAATTGGGTTAAACATAATCACAGTATTTGAGCGTTTTAATGATTTCTATTTAGTGTAATAATTAAAACTAATTAATTGAATTGATATATTCATGAATAATAACGCTCTATGAAAAACAACACCACGCACTTCACGCACGACAATGGTTTCACGTTGTCTTATATGCCATTAGCCGAGTGATACTCTATATCGTGTGTATTTCATGTTCCCTTCATCACTGTGGGTTTCTTCGTCTGTATGTCATTATTTTCTATATGTTTTGATGTCCATTATGGGATGAGGAAAGTCAGAGGAAACACACACATATGAATAGAACATGGGACGCACATGTTCAGCTCATAAAGATAATTTTGTTGAATTTTCATTTTGTTAATTATGATATACACGCTTATGATTAACTTCATAAACTAATTTGCATATTGTTTGACTTGTACATTCACATATATCACCAGTAAACCCGAGCTGTATATATGATGTGCGAACATATGTTGTACACAAGTACTAAAGCCACCAGGTATGCTTTTTGTTTAGAATATTTGTGTTTAAAAATCTGAAAAAAATGATCCTATTAAATAAATATATTATACTATTAAATAAATATATTATACTATTAGATAAATATATTTAAAATGATACTTAGATAAAAGATACTTACGACAGGTCTCTGAAATTAGGAGAAAATAAGTAAATATAAGTAAGTACATGTATTTATAAAGATTTAATAAATAAATACTCACAAACGTATGATGACAATCAACATAATTGATTAATATTATTATATTTATGTGTTACAATTTAACAGCTAACGAAAATTGTTATGGGGTGTTTCTATATGTATGAATTGGAAATATAAGTCAAACATGTTCGACACACTTTAGTGATTTTACATATACACTTTATTGTTTATGATTTTAGCGGTATGCTTATACTTTACGTCTGACCCCAAACACGCTCAGCGATATAGTATACAATCCCACTAATGAAACTTACACAAACGTTAAAAAAGTACAGTCCAAATTCTGACACCTAACACACGCGTTACAAAATTGTACACTCCTACATCTGACACCCAACGTACGTGTAACAAAACTGTACAGACCTAACACATGCGTTACAAAACTATACAGTTACAAACCTAACACCTAACGCACGCGTTACAAAACTGTACAGTCCCACACCTGACACCTAACGCACGCATTACAAAACTGTACAGTCCCACTTCTGACACCTAACGCACGCGTTACAAAACTGTACCATCCCACACCTGACACCTAACGCATTCGTTTCACAAATGTACAATCCCATTTCTGACACCTAACACACGCGTAACAAATCTGTACAATCTCACAACTGACACCTAACGCATGCGTTACAAACCTGTACAATCCCACACCTGACAACGCATGCGTTACAAACCTGTACAATCCCACACCTGACACTTAACGCATGCGTTACAAACCTGTACAATCCCACACCTGACACCTAACACATGAGTTACACAAATGTACACTCCCACTTCTGACACCTAACGCAGGCGTTACAAACCTGTATAATCTCACACCTGACACCTAACACATGAGTTGCACAAGCGTACAATCCCACACCTGACACCTAACGCATGCGTTAGAAACATGTATAATCCCACACCTGACACATAAAGCATGCGTTGCAAACCTGTACAATCCCACACCTGACACTGAATGCATGCTTACAAACATGTACAATCCCACACCTGACACCTAACACATGAGTTACACAATTGTACACTCCCACTTCTGACACCTAACGCAGGCGTTACAAACCTGTATAATCCCACACCTGACACCTAACACATGAGTTTCACAAGCGTACAATCCCACACCTGACACCTAACGCATGCGTTACAAAACTGTACAATCCCACTTCCGACACCTAACGCACGCGTTATACACCTGTACAATTCCACTTCTGACACCTAACGCACGCTTTACAAAACTGTACAGTCCCACACCTGACACATGACACATGCGTTACAAAACTGTACAATCCCACTTCCGACATCTAACGAACGCGTTATACACCTGTACAATTCCACTTCTGACTCCTAACGCACGCGTTACAAAGCTGTATAAATCCCACTTCTGACACCTAATACACATGTGACACAATTGTACAATCCCACTTCTGACACATAATACATGCGTTACAAAACTGTATAAATGCTACTTCTGACACCTAACACACGCATTCGATGTAGCTGTACAATCTCACTTCTGACACTAAACACACGCCTTACAAGACTGTACAATTCCACTTCTGACACCTAACACACGCGTTACAAAACTGTACAGTCCCACTTCTGGCACCTAACGCTCGCGGTACAAAACTGTTCAATCTCACTTCTGACACCTACCACTCATTACAAAACTGTACAGTCCCACTTCTGACACCTAACACACTCATAACAAAACTGTACAGACCCACTTCTGACACCTAACACACTCAGTACAAAACTGTACAGTCCCACTTCTGACACCTAGTACACTCATTACAAAACTGTACAATCCCACTTCTGACAGCTAACGCACGAGGAAACACTACACAATGAAATCTCACTTCTGACACCTAATGATAGTAATGCACGTGTTCCAAAACTCAAAATGGTATAACAACACTGCTCATCCTGCTGGTACAAAACGCAAGCATTACATCTTATATCAAAACAAAGTTGTAGAAAGAATTATAAATTCCAAAATATGTCACTTAAATACATGTACTTTTAAATGTCTCACCGTTTGCATTCATGGTTAATGTGGCACCTATAGCCGTGCCGTCGTGCCTCTTGGCTAGTGTGGTTGGAGTTTGATTTTCCGTACAGTTTTTGTACACCATGGACGCTTTCGTGCCATCAGTTGACACCACCTGATATGTATGGAATATGGAAATTGGTATAAAAATATAATGTGTTATTGACTACATTTACATGAATGCGTTTACAATCAACTGCAACAGATGGTGTTTAGAGTACAACAGATCACAGCATAATATCTGTGACCAGATACACGTCCAACTGTCGTTTAGTTGCTAGTAGCGTTTGCACCAACCAACAACTAAACTAACTTTGTGATCATTAATGTTACAAATGAGCAACTGTAATTTAGAACGCCATTTCAAAAAGTAGTATGCTCCTGAACGTACGTTCAGGTCTCACACCTCTATTATCACCCCTGAATCATGGACAAGCTAAAAATAATTCTACTGTTTTCTCCATGTTAGGTAATTGTTATTCTTTGAAAAATAGTGGGGTTCCCTGCTTTAGAATACATCTGCAATGTAAACTACAGGTAAAACAGAAGATCCCATGATGATATAAGGTATCATTTAAATTTCAAAAGTGCTTGATAATGAAGTACCTGATATTCAGTTACAAATAATACTTCGCTAAAGGGGTTAGCATGTATAAAGCGATTACTCTATTGCAATCAGACTGTAAGCAAATATTAAAAATCTAGCATCCTACGTTTACAAAGCGTTTAAGAAACAAATTATTATTTGACGAGTAATATTAGCTCTCCTGTAAAGGTACATTGACTGTTTTACATTTGGAAAACTGATTGCTAAATGTTGAAGGGTAAACAAAAGGTCTCATTCTCATGTGTTTTGTAACTCGATAACTCTAAAGTACTAGTGTTGAAGTTGTAATCATATACTTTTTAAATTCATACACATTTGTTGTATAATATATATGCTGCATCATTGTTCCTGCCATTGAACGTAACTGTTAGTAACTCTGTGCTATATATTTAGATTTGGGTCATCTATGACCTATTGCAAATTATGTATGCAACCATGTACGATTAATTGGTGATGGCCTCGACCCCAGTTGACCTATGACGAGGAAATAAAAGCTTTTCCTTCTAATACAGTGTATGCATTTTGTATTTCCTTTGAGCGAGAAAAAAACTCAACTTGGCTAACATGTATTTTATTGTTTTATAACTAGTTTTGGCTATACGGATATTAAACCAACAACAAAGTATGCTGCCCAGCTTTGAAGCTCAGATGTTTAAAAAGGCTGGACAGTAACCATGTGAAGAAATTAATTGTTAGCAGTAATGCAACAAAATTGGATTAATTGAGATGAACGAATCACAAACAAAGCCATTATAAATTCTTATTAAGACCATCTTAGCGCTGAAATAAATTCATGGAAATACGACTAAATATAACTTATATGTACGGGGTACAATATTTACGGGGTACTGTTTGATTATAATGCTTTTCACTAGTTCCAGTCGGTGAATCTATAGTGACCTTACAAAAACTCCCTCCAATTTTGTTTTACGAATTTCTAGTAATTCTTTCTTTTTCTCTTCAAGCGGTCATGTCCATTTAATAGAGCTTTTTGGACAGAAATACGTAACATTTTAAACAGCAAAAATATTTCTTTTGCATTGAATTTCCAAATGATCTCATTTGGTATTATTCAGGATATTTTACTGTGTTTTAATAATTGCAAAGTATTTTATTTTCAAGAATAAGTATGCGAAAACGATTCCTAGTTTAACATCTTTCATCTCATACATACAAAAATTAAACATATAGAGCGTATTATAGCCAGTTCGAAAGACAAATTGGAATATCACTAAAACAAATGGGAGTTTTTACGTTTAAATACAGAAAAGTGAACAGTATTCGGTAACAAATTCTCTCTCTCTCTCTCTATATATATATATATTTCTCCTTTTATTTGTCTTTTTCTTTTCTCAATTTCTGCTGCTTTCTAGTCTCTGACGCTGAATGTAACTTATTTCTTGGAATACATACATGAAAAACGACTTTAATATAACTGTTTTGTGTTATTCAATGATTACATTCATGTATATGTAACTTTTGTATTGGCATAAACCACATTAAAAAAGGGGGCATTTACAATCACCATGGTAGGACTATGCATTTCTTCGAAGAGTAATACAATTTTAACAAATTCACTCCTGGGGAGTCTGTACGCAGCGAGCACAGAGAGGTCGTCAGAATCAGATCGCTATCATACATTCTTATAAGCGCTATCTTTCGTACAGCTATTGATGCAGATGCGAACTTTTAGTACGATGATCAACAACAAAATTGTACAGTAACACAATTGTACAGTAACACAATTGTACAGTAAAACAATTGTGCAGTAACACAATTGTACAGTAAAACAATTGTACAGTAACACAATTGTACAGAAAACAATTGTACAGTAACACAATTGTACAGTAATGTACAGTAAAACAATTGTACAGTAACACAATTGTACAGTAACACAATTGCAGATAGTCTCTAAGTGCTTCAGGTTAAGTAGTTGACATTTTGTTGGCACAATTAATTGATATGAGTTACACATTACCCCATTAACTTTGGTCATTGTTTTTCACAAGTTTGATATTTTGATGATTATATATATTTTTTCTACAAATTATGATAATCAAATGGAATAACTAGATATAAATGACATAGTTTACTAGAAAAGATAAGAATGAATTATCAGGTATCACTTTTATAATTCCATGTCTAGTGTTTGTGTTTGAGATCGTCGGAGTTCCATGATAAGGCACACCAAATAAACACCATTTAAGATTGTTTGTAAATTGTATTGATCAAACCCTTCTGTACTATGCACTAACCTGTTCTATGACTTAATGTACAGATTCCCCAGGACTGTAATTGACATTTGTGGGTCGTGTGTGTATTGATAAATTCACCTTTCTATCAAGTTTGTATTTATTATGCAATGGAAGAAATGACTAGATAAACGTGTAAGAATATTAAACTATTTCTTTACAAATATTAAGCTTTATTTGATTTTCTTTTATTCATTTTATATGCAATTTTAACTTCATGTGGGTAAGAATTACGAGGACATCATTCATACAACTTGTAAGATAGCGTATTAAGCTTACTATGTGACATTAATGGTCTGTCAGACAGGTAAAGACATTTTCGTTTGCATTTATTTTACTTACAAAACAGGCAAATCTATAGGTGGGAGATGCGTCGGTGTTATATACAACCTGGTACTGGTATGAACTCGTCAAGTTTGCCACGCACCACACATTACCAGCAGCTGGAATAACGTACAAAATAGTGTTTAGTTAAAACAGTATTACAATAATATTTCTCTTAATCATTTCGCACTTAGTTCTCTCACTTTTGTTACATGAAATATGTATGGTATTCGCTACAAAATAACACGTATCCTTTATGAACAGTAGAATGGTATTTGAACTTGTCAAATGATATAGCCATTAAAATAACATTTATAGTTCATTCTTCCTCACTAACAAGAGTTCCCAGCCGAATCCCACTGGGATCTCGACTTGCAAGTGAGGATGTGTCGATTCTTACGGATGACGGGAGGTGTACAGTACTGATTCTACCCAGGAAAAGTGGGTGGTCTGCCTCGCCTCCACCACAAACAGATTGACCGTCACATATAACCTTACATGTGTTGAAAATGCCGTAAAACAACATACAAACCATCAAGCCTCAGAGGACTAGGTGGTTCATTGTCTACGCCTTGCACTTCAGAGCTGCAGACCTCTCCCACGCGTGGGTTCGCTCCCTAGCAGAGGCATATTTGATGGGATCCTTCTGAAGTTGCTATCCCAATATAACCTACTATTTACGCTTCCTAGCCAGCGGACGTATTTACCACTTCGTTTCAGAGGTTAGACTATTACCTAGTAATTCATAACCGATGCAAAGAAGAGTACCTACTATGGCATATTAACTTTACGTAACGGTAAATAACAATTTCATTTCAATTTATTCTTACGAATGGCTGGAGGTGTACAGTACTGGTTCTACCCAGGAAAAGTGGGTGATCTGCCTCCACCACAAAAAATCGACCGTCATATATAACCTTACATGTGATGTATACTGATAGGCCTATGGCTTTTTATATTAATAAACTATCTATATATTTGATTATAAAATAACAAATGTGTATTCATCAGATGGACAATAATAAATATTGAAGCCATTGACTGTGAATTATAAATATGATGTGTTTTGTATTGTATATTGATAGGCCATTTGGTCTTTTGTATTAATAAAGTTTACATGTGTTGAAAATGACGTAAAACACCATTCAAACAAACAAACAAATCAACTATTCAACACACTACACTCTAACTAGCATCGAGAAAATGGACCTAAACTATATACCACCGCAGTGTAATCCTACTTACAAATAGCTGAAGAGTTTGTTCGAAAATACCAATAATTTAAGATTGTACGAGAAAGAGTCGTCCCCACAATGTATGTACAACTTAAAGAAAACGTACTATATTTATTTACAAACCTTGTGTGGTACAGAAACAAACAAAAATAACTAGAGCTGTCTCCCTAATTACCCACGTTACCTACTGCTTGGGTATATTGAAACTTTTTAATAATTCATCCACATTAACATCTTGTGTTTCTTTAGCTTCATATAATTTTAAAATGTGATCTTGTTTCATTTAAAATTTCATTTTGTGTTTTTAAAACCTGAAGTAGATATCAAAGAATTCATGTATTTTGAAACATAATTCCTACTTTATAGACAGCAGAACTAATTTGAAATATTTTCACCTTCATTTATCCATTTCGCTTTTGACCTTACAAAAACTCCCTCCAATTTTGTTTTACGAATTTCTAGTAATTCTTTCTTTTTCTCTTCAAGCGGTCATGTCCATTTAATAGAGCTTTTTGGACAGAAATACGTAACACTTTAAACAGCAAAAATATTCCTTTTGCATTGACTTTCCAAATGATCTCATTTAGTATTATTCAAGATATTTTACTGTGTTTTAATAATTGCAAAGTATTTTATTTTCAAGAGTAAGTATGCGAAAACGATTCCTAGTTTTACATCTTTCATCTCATACATACAAAAATTAAACATATAGAGCGTATTATAGCCAGTTCGAAAGACAAATTGGAATATCACTAAAAAAAATGGGAACTTTTACGTTTAAATACAGAAAAGTGAACAGTATTCGGTAACAAATTCTCTCTCTCTTTCTCTCTCTATATATATATTTCTCTTTTTATTTGTCTTTTTCTTTTCTCAATTTCTGCTGCTTTCTAGTCTCTGACGCTGAATGTAACTTATTTCTTGGAATACATATAGTACATGAAAAACGACTTTAATATAACTGTTTTGTGTCATTCAATGATTACATTCATGTATATGTAACTTTTGTATTGGCATAAACCATATATTGTTTGCATATATGTATTAAAAGAAATAAAATATTGAAAAAATACACAACAAAAAGCAAATATACTAATCCCACCATTAACTTTTAACAATTTCGCCCATCTGACTTCTCTGCAACCATCTGACTTCGCTGCAGTCAGTGTGTATGTCCACAAGAGATTTGAGCCAATTATACGTTCAATCGATATTTACGCCTGTACCAAAAGCACGTGTTGTCCCACAAAAAACTTTAAAATTGATCTAAAATACAACAGATACATGGCCAATGTTTGTGGGAATTTGACCTAGGAACAATATAGGGCGGAGCTATACACTAAATGTCGCGAACTATCCATTATACTTCTGAACTATTATTTAAATAACTTTTCAGCCTTGGAAAGGCCGTAACCAATGCTGAAATATTTAGGGCCACACCACCCCCCCACCACCCCCCCCCCACCCCTAATCATACTAAATAACTTTGTTTAAATCAAAAAGCTACTAAGCGGAACCTGAATAAACTGCTAAGCTCATACATACTTACTCGAATATGCCATTTCCGTATTGCACTTGGTATAGTCAAATGTCATCACCATTCTGTCTGTACAAACACATCCCAGTTATCCGTGCTGGAGTCACACGTCACCGTGCCATCTGCCGCTGTGTGTGTATAATCCATCTTTGCCAACAGTGCTGGAGCACACCATTGTTTAGCAGATGACTCAGCACCTTAATATACCAAATATATTATTAACTCTACTGGCAAAGGTGGTGCGTTTTACGTCGTCCATCGCCGATGTCTGCTACATCATTCGTGCGTGATCACTTTAGTTGAGGGGTTCCGATTTTCATCAAAATTGATTTACGATGGCGGGATAGGGACTTTAAGTCAAGGGTCAGAGTCATGCAATGTTTCTGTCACGGTTCAGAGTCATGCAATGTTTCTGTCACGAGTCAGAGTCATGCAATGTTTCTGTCACGGGTCAGAGTCATGCAATGTTTCTGTCACGGGTCAGAGTCATGCAATGTTTCTGTCACGGGTCAGAGTCATGCAATGTTTCTGTCACGGGTCAGAGTCATGCAATGTTTCTGTCACGGGTCGGAGTCATGCAATGTTTCTGACACGGGTCAGAGTCATGCAATGTTTTGTCACGGGTCAGAGTCATGCAATGTTTCTGTCACGGGTCAGAGTCATGCAATGTTTCTGTCACGGGTCAGAGTCATGCAATGTTTCTGTCACGGGTCAGAGTCATGCAATGTTTCTGTCACGGGTCAGAGTCAGGCAATGTTTCTGTCATGGGTCAGAGTCGCATGACTCGCTTGAGATAATGGATTGGAATATGTATGGTCAATAGACGATATGTCACTGGCTCAATATGAAGTCATCACATACAAAACATTGGTGGTGGACCAGAGATTGCATGTTATAACGGGAACTAACAGGCAAAACAAATAGTACAGAAAATAACTATTCTCTAATACTGATATGTAGATTAAAAAGATGCTTGGAAATTTCCATTCTCGCTTGCTAGTGTATTCCAACAGTGCCCTGTGTAAGACTGGGGTGGGTGGGTAGGGGGTGGGGGTGGGTGCGGGCGTTGTAACTCTGAGATTTGAGAATGGGTTATTTATCAGACAATTAATAGAACATACGACACATGTTAATGGGAGAATAATGGATGTCAATCCAAATAATATTAAAACACATCATAGTGAGTTTCAGCTGCATATATTATTGTGTATGAAATAGTTTAGTCGGGAAAACTCGCTGACTCGGATAGTTTTGGGTACATACATCATTATTATTAATTCATATGATGATTTGAGGCTGTACTAACTATATTATTGTTTTGTGATCTGACTACACTTGCATTTAATAATATGTATTATGTACCTCATATGAAATTGTATTGGTGATTTAACAACACATACACGCTGAGTCGTCGAGTTTTCCAGTCAAAACATTTTCATGAATAATAATTTAAGGGAACTTAATTTTCGACTTGAAGCACATTCCCTCTGTTTGTAGATTTACACATTTTCTCTTTCAGATCGCCTCCAATCCCTATAAAGTATTTAAAATCAAGTGTGTTACCTGACTTGATCATGACGTGAAACTCTGCTGCAGGTATGACTGCTGTGTCATCACATACTTCTGCTTTTGTGGTCAGTGCGACACCTGTATTGATTTTTACCCTCTCGTTGGCCGCATTCGCTTGTATGACTGAAATATTATTTTCACAATGATCAATTTAAATGACATATTTATTTCTATATTTATTTGTAAAATGTGACGATCATCCAGTAAACATATACATGTCCTATAAAACCTGCCATTAACACATGTACTAACGATACATACGGTACCTAATTTTCGAAACTTGATTAACATGTTACAGCCAAAACACGTTTTGATAGGGCATTTGCCCATGGTAACTCCTTGTTTTTTTTGGACAGCAGCTACCTCAGATATCGTCAGTTAGCTTTATTAGCTTGCGATAAAAGTTTCAGGGTGTCTACATTTAGATTTATCCAAACCATTTTTCTAATTATAGGAAGACGAATACCATTTTATATGTGTGTGTCAATGTTACAATGAACTAAGAAAAAACTATATTAAAAGATATTACCTCCAGAGGCCATCTATGTTCAAATATCTAGAATTGATGAAAACTTCAAACAATGATATATTACTAAATTTAGCGAGGTATATAAAATGTGCTTTAAATGTTAGACTTTCTATTTTGAATGTAATATTGTTCATCCTCTAACTATGATGATGAAAACTATACTGACAGTTGATTTATATACTCTGTTTACGTGACTTTGTTATATTCGTATATATGTTCTGAATGACGATGTACTTTGTACAAGTCTAAATAAAATATCTGTTCTGTTCTGTTCTGTTCTGTTCTAATTATTGACGGGGTTTAACCTTTCATCGAACATGCCTTGTGAAAAACAACTTTTGCATGCAAAATGTGTAGAACTCACACCACTATTATCTCCCCTGAATATTCGTGCCTTACAGATGAAGGAGGTAGATAATATCTTTACCAGGTTCTAAATCTACAGCATTTTAGGAAGAGATCACAGAAAAATGCATGTTGATATAAGATTTCTGGCTAATTCTGCCTCATTTTACACATCATGGGTCTAATCACCATGGGGTTGTATTTTTTCTAAATGTTGATAGATGTCACGCAAATATGAAATTAAAAAAAGTTCAATTTGGTAAATATTTGTTTAATGTGTTTTAAATTGCAGATATTGGATCAATGAAGAATTTAAGTATAAATACATGTTGTAAAATCTGTTTATCTCTATGCCACGAACAAAAACATTACAATGGGACCCTATGGAAAATTAATTGTGATGTGAGACGTGTAGTTCTTGTCCGACATCATCACCAGCATCATCATCATCATCATCATCATCATCATCACTACTACCATCAGCATCATCATCACCATCATCATCATCATCATCATCATCATCATCATCATCATCATCACCATCATCATTTACCGCTTAAATGCCTGTTTCAGGGCGCAGATTGGCAGGGTTTACCGTGATGAATATTTAGACTATCAAAGTAATAACTTTGGAGATTTCAAGCTTCAAAAACACTTTTACCAAAAGTTTAACCATGAACAATTGACTAAGTTCTTTTGTCTTTAAAGTTATGACCAAAGTCACCGGTGGAGTGGGGCTAGTGCATAAAATACACGTCTACGGCGAGACGATTTTTGATATACGCCGTCCTACGTCTAGTGTGCATCTATAAACGTCCGTATGTAAAAAAAGGTATTCAAGACGTCAAATAAAAGAGACTAGAGTGGGGCATGGCAGGGGTTTAGGACAGTTAATGTTCATGCCGAGTTTCACAGAAATACTACTTACGATACCAAGATATATATATAGAGCTGGTGGTGTGGTGGGTGGTCATAACTTATTGAAATGTACTGACTTGCCAAAAACAACAAAAAACAACAACAAGAAAACAAAAGAAACAACAAAAACAAAACAAAAAACAAAAATGAAGACACGTGTAAAGATGTTGCATTGATGTATGGATAGGAAGTATTGACATATAAGGAATTGTCTAAAAAACGTTAACCACAAGTCGAAAACATCTGTTTGTAAGTGTACTTTTGTAAGACTTACAGGTGCGTAGCCAGAGCCTTTTGGAGAATACGCCCTGGGGGAGGGTGGGGGAGGGTGGGGGAGGGGGTGCAATTTCGTAGATTTGTGGCTTCATTTGAGCGAGATTTTAGAGGCTTTCGCCTCCATTCATTAAGTGTGTTTTTAAAAATAGTGCCTCACCCACTACCCCATTTCAATTTTTATTGCTGATTTCAAAAAATAAATCACATTTGATTTTCTAGAGTACGCCCGGACGTACAGGAGTGACTACGCCCCTGTAATAAAGTGTACTTGATGATAATGATGCCACTTGTTAAGCTTCTTTGAAGTTCCATAGATGTTAGGCTAGTATATATTGAAATAAATGGACTTGACAAAAAACACATTTATGGAAGGTCGTTTAATGCTGAAGTTTTATGGATGTCTGACTTGCAGCCTTTGAACTACATGGGCCTGCCAAAAACATTAACCAGCAATTCTTAACCGAAATAAAAAAATGCCATCATTTGGTTAAAATGCAATACAGCATGTGTCTATCGGTGCCATTGATGGTACTAAAGACATATTCTAAGATTTACTGAAGTTTTATTGATATATGACAAGAAGCTATTGATATACATGGACTTGCAAACATATTCTAACAAGAAATTGTAAGTCGAAAAAAGGATATAAGTTTGCTAAATTGTCTGCCAATATCCTTGATATTGCTGAAATGAGATATAGGGTCTTATAGAAACCACAGCGTCCGAACGCAATGGCATCGTAGGTCCACACTGTACTGCAAACAAGGACTTGAAAATACAATGAAAGAGACAAAAAACAACAGAAAGAGTGGTGAAGATAGGGTTACCGACTTGGAACGGTCAGTAGGCAATAAGGCCTACTGGTTAGCTTGAATCGATTTTATATGCGCACAATCCTCGCTATTATTCAGTCTCCAGCGCCCAAATAGAAAGACAGTGTAAACAAAACTGCATCCCATCAAAAGGAATTCTCTAACAATAAAGTCCACATCCAGAGAAACTAACTAAAGAAACACATACAAAATAATAAACATCTCAGGATGTATCCAGAATCGTACTGAACAACCTTATGAAGACATAGTCAAAGCTTTACTGAAGTTGTATTGATATATGATTTTCAGTTATTGAAATACATGGACTTGCCAACAAAGAAACAACCAGAAATTCTAGTCGAAAAAGGACCATATTTCTTTTTGAAAATACGATACAGAGTTAGGTATCTTGTGTCTACCAGTCCATTTGATGTTACTAAAAACATATTGCAAGTTTCACTGATGTATGCCAAGTGGTTAGTGAAATAATTGGACTTGACAAAACAAAAACGTCAACCTCAAAGCCGAGGCCGACGCCAACGCCATCGCCAAAGTTGATGCCGACGCCGGAGCTCGAAACTAATTCTGATGTAACTCTTATATGTCTAATACTCGTCGTCTTCTGGTACTAGTATTCTGTTATTTTGTTATTCAACATTAATTTAGGTTATAAAGTAAGTGCCACACTTCAAATACAAATCCATTCCTAGGGCAAGCATTGTACTATTGTACGGGGCGCTTGTTTCAGCCAAAGTTTTTTTTTACTTTTGAGGCAAAATACAATTCGTACCTAAATAAGTTGTATATCAGTGAAACAGACATTTTTAGTGGTAAATAAAAATACCTATCTTTTCAAAATCGCTTTTTTGATGGGGTATTTTCAATGCAAAATTATGTTGAATGAAAAATTCGAAAAACACTTATTTTTAGAATTTTTATCCGCAAATGGTTTGAATTGTTGGATATTCATCAATTATTTAAAACAACCTGAAAGTTTTATTGCAAAATATGAAGGCTAACTGAAGTTATATGAAATTTTTTAATTTTCTGCTGTCCAATCAACAAGGAATTTACATGGGAAAAGCACCATCAAAAACTCGTTTGGGCTGTGAAATATTTATTTCTTAACCGATTTTCAAAACTAAGGTGTTTTTATTTAACACTAAAAATACCAGTTCTAATGATATATGACTGAGTTACGTATTATTTAAATTACTGAAGATTTTGCAGAAAAACCTTTGGCTGACACAATAAGTTATTACTAGATGTTTGAACCGTTTAACCAAAGCGACTGCCATATGGCCCATGCTTGAGTGTACATATAGAGTACTGTCGGTTAGTGAGTATAGACTCACTTGTCTAAATTCAAAAATAAAAGGAAAATGTCCATTTAGTTTCTGATTTAGATTTACCCTTTTAAATTTGCGATGGCAACATTTCCGAAATTATTGTCCTATAACTGAATTTTTTTTAATAGTTATTTTTGCACCAATATATAATTTCATTGAATCCCTATAGAAGTGCCAAACTTTAACATGTTAACTTATTTGATGAGTACATTTTGATTTTGTCCATAACATTTGTTATAACAACAACAATTTATATCTCAGCTTATTTTGTTGTAAAGAATCTTTTTTTTCCTGAGAGGTGTTGCACTTAATGATACATTTTGCATGGAAATATCATTTCACCACTGCTTAAATATATGCTTATATATATTCAAGCCTGGAAAACATTTAAAATAATCTCAAATACATGAACTGAGAAAACTGAATTTAAACAGAAAATGATTATTTATTGCTGATGATTCTATACCCTTAATGCACTGTACGTTTACCATGTGGAGAATAAGTTGTAAACAACAGGTAATACGAATCACGTTAGGGGCGTAGCCAAAGCCTTTTGGAGAATACGTCCTTGGGGAGGGTGCGGTAGATTGTGTCCCCCTCCTGCTTGGAAAATTTTGAAATTTGAGTGCAATTTCGGAGGTTTGTGGCTTCATTCGAGCGAGATTTTGGAGGCTTTCGCCTCCATTCATTAAGTGTGTTTTTTAAAAATAGTGCCTCACCCCCTACCCAACTTCAGTTTTTATGGCTGATTTTAAAAAAAAAGCACTTCTATTTTTTTCACATTTGATTTTCTAGAGTACGCCCGGGCGTAAAGGAGTATGCCTGGCTACGCCCCTGCACGTGCGGAAAATACTTTTATGAAACTTTTCTCAACCTCTATGTACTAGTAATTGATGAATGTAACTGTTAACCAATTAACCGAGTGCATTAACTAAGAATATTTTGACAGGGCGTGTAGGACCATAATTTTCCCAGATCACATTTTTCACACACTTGTGAAGAATAAGATCCTATTCTTCACATTTTCAAGTGTGACATATGTTTTTGTCCAAAAAGGGGGTTAACAAGAAAATCACATTTTCACAGATTCTGTCCGTGCCTGTTAGTGTTGCAACGTATTTATGGCATCATCATCATCCTCATCTTCATCATCATCATCACCATCATCATCATCATCATCATCATCATCATCATCATCATCTTGAGGGGCAGATATATAATTATTAATGTTTTGCCTTCGACGTCTGTCCGTCCGTCCGTCCGTCTGTCTGTCTCCATAACCCCTGGCCAGATTCACACGAGTGATTGGTACCAAACCTAGTTGTGCATATCGCCTTTGCGTTCTGTTCGCTTAACTTTTGTCAGAGTTATGGGACTTTGTTATTTTGCATGATGAGGTTAAGATTTGAACCAAGTTTCATGAAAATCCTAAAAGCAAGTGGATTAGGAGATATGGATCGGAGACGAACTCCTGGGCTCGAATCTTTGACCTGCAACCACAACCTTTAACTTGAGCTTACTCACCTGTAACGTTGGTTCTGCAAGTCGCCTCGATGAGGTGAAGACTTGAACCTAGTTTTATGAAAATTCTTCAAGGGGTTTAGGAGCGGACATGAAATATTAGCCAAATCCTGGGCTAGGATATTTGACCTTCAACCGTGACCGTGACCTTGTGCCGACGCGCCTGGAACATGGGTTCTGCACGTTTTCTCGATAATAATAATTGTCTATATTTATAAAGGATAACATGTTTTGCCTACGACCATTCTTACACATGGTGCTCTTGAGTACGGAATGAGACCCGTATTCATTGATTATGGATTTTGGCTCATACAACAGGGATTTTGGTCTCTGTAATAGTGATAATTGTTTGATATACATGTATAGAATAATTATTTCATTATTTCCTTTGCTTCCGACCAGTTTTATTATGGACGTGTTCCGAGTGGGGTTCAAACGTACGACCCTCCGATCACAAGTCCAACGCGCTAACTACTCGGCCACGCCGCGATGAGATGATGGATATACATGCCCGAGTTTCATGAAAATCCTTTCAGGGATTTAGGAGATATGGAGCGGACACGAAATATAATCAAATGTCTTTTAACATCAATGTGTGACCTTGACATTGACCCGAGGCGGTCGAAGCATGCGCTCTGAACATCGCCTTCATATGTGAATATTTGTGCCAAGTTATTTTAAAATTCCTCATTTCATTACAATGTTACAGCCCACACACGGAATGCTAACACACGGACATGTACCATACCATAGTGAACATAAATTACAATTTAGTTTGGCACTAGCCGGGATCGAACCCGCACCGCTACGGCGACAGCGCCTAGCAACCACAAATTCGACCACGCTACCAACTGCGCTACCGCAACAACTCCCAAAAAGGTTTCGCAAGTTAATATACGTTAACCCTTTTTGATGGATCAGTTTCTATGGAAACGAACCTAATAGCATACGACTTACGGTAAATACATTTCGGAGTTCATAACCCAGCCATATGTGAAAAATGCGATTCATATGTAAAAATGCACATTTTTAGTACAATTGCACATTAATATTGAAATGTGAAGAATGCGATTTATGTCACATCAAAAACCTTCATCGATCACAAATTTCACAGGAAATGTGAAATATGTGACTGTGTTATGTGAAAAATGAGATCCCATTCTTCACATCTGTGACAAATAGGATCCTATTCTTCACACGTGTGAAAAATGTGATCTGGGAATATTATGGTCCTACAGGGCGCATTGAACGATTTTTTATTTTATATATTCTTTGGAAAAATTTTGAACTTATAAACCCAAAACAAAAAAGAAAAAAAAGAAAAGAAAAAACAATTAGGTTACATAAACATATCACGTGTTTTAACCAAGACGTCATTGAAGGAAACATCAACGCCAAGAACGTTTATATCAATGTGTACTTAAATGACCCCACGTTACCTTCTTTTAAAGAAATTTAATCCTCAAATACCAGTGCATTTAGATGTGAATAGCAGTAAATATGCGTTTAATTCAAATACAACTTAAGATTTAATTTTAAAATACATTTGTGGTGACTGGATATGCTTTAAGGTACATTTAGTAATTTTAATATGAAAGGAGAAAACTATCAAAAAAGGCAAATTTGTTGAGTCAATAACCCCAGTTCATGTCTCAATACCGTACAGTTCGTGTTTCAATATCAGACAGTGTTAGGCAAGTATTGCTAGGTTAAAGCAAATAAACACACACTGAGATAAGCTGTACTACGATATTATAGAAAACGCCTACGTACCTTTGGATCACCCCTCGTATTCCATGTAGCTAATTATTTACTTAATTTATGACAGACAGACAGACAGACAGACAGACAGACAGACAAAAAGACAGACAGACAGACAGACAGACAGACAGAAAGACAGACAAACATACAGACAGACAAACATACATACAGACAGACAGACAGACAGACGGACACAGACAGACAGACAGACAGACAGACAGACAGACTTACCATGTTTTTGATAGTAATAATAGGATGCGTCGGTGATCTTTGTCATTTTTAGACAAAGATAGCTCGTCCAATTGGCACCGAAATTGGCAAATGTGTCTGTAGCCCTAGAAAATGTTACAGAATAACATTATACCATATGCATACAGCCCTGGAAATTATTTTTTGTTACAAAATACTAATATAAAATGTGTTAGTAGCCCTGGAAAATATTTGTTTTGTTACAAAGAACGTTATACCATATGCCTATAGCCCTGGAAAGTATTTGTTTTGTTACAGAAGAATAATATAAAATGTGTTGGTAGCCCTGGAAAATATTTGTTTTGTTACAAATAACGTTATACCATATGCCTATAGCACGGGAAAGTATTTGTTTTGTTACAGAAGAATAATATAAAATGTGTTAGTAACCCTGGAAAATATTTGTTTATCATATAATACTAACATAAAATGTGTAAGTATCTCTGATTTTTTTGTTTCAGAACAACAATATAACATGTAAATATAGCTCGGTAAAAAGTATTTGTTACTTAATACCATTATAAACTATGTTTGTTGCCCTGTACAATAGTTTTATTACGGAATAACAATATAATATGGGTATGTATCCCTGGACATTTTGGTTTCGTTACAGAATAACACTATACCATATTGAGGGTTTAACGCGAAACTAATGTCACTCACTTTTTTCTGAAAATGATTTTTTTAACATAATCCTTATCAGATACTGACCCTTTATAATGTCACAAAATATTAGAACTAGATTCTAAAATTTGGTGGAGAAAAAAAAAATATGCAGCTTTTTTTTAAATGCGAAACTATTGTAACTCAGTTTTAAATCATTTAAAATAGTTTTGCATTTGTTTTTGATTAAACCTTCATATAAGGGATTGTTTATAGCAAACAAAATTATATTGTTTCTTGCAAGTTTATTTACGATTATAATAATTGACATTAGTATTGCTTTCAAAAAATAATTTGGCACGAAACTATTGTAAGCCAAATTTGATTCTCATTAAACTTTACAATATTTAGATAATAATTATTCTAAACTGCTCTATGTTTCTTATGTGAATTATAAGTTAAATTAAAGATTGAAGAACTTTAAGGAGTTTTATTCATACCATTCTTAGGACATTACAGGTTATTTGTATTAAAAAAATTGTATTAAAAACATGGTAATGAAAGTATGTAAGGTTGGGTTTTATTCATTTTAGCCTCCACTTGGGATCACAGAATTAGGGATATCAGTGGTTCCACAGAAGAATTAATAATTATTGCCAAGCCCCTTTTTTCCAAGCTTTGCAAACTGATATGAAGTTAATGAACTGTTGTATTTTGTGTTGTTTATCTGGTAAAAAAATATATTGTGAAAAAGTTTTTTTAAACATTGCCGAAAACATCATGTGCACGAAACATCATGCGCAAGTATGTTTTTCTGTGTAAAGTATTGATAGGATGAACACAAGTCAAGAAACAGATTAATATTTTAAACTTTTAGTGCGGTTTATTTACAGATTTTCATTTATTTGTGAATTCCAGGAGTAAATATGTATTTTCCGGGGTCTAATTTTAATAGGTAAAATTAATTATATTTTGAAATTTAAATATTTTTATCTGTAAAGTGGACAAACTGTTTTATATTTTAAAGCTAATAATGTTAAAACATTAAGCAAGTTTTACAGATCACTCTCTCAAGCAATGATTGTTGAGTTTGTGGTAATTGAGAAGAAAGTTTAGTTGTTTCTCGAAGTTCAATGAAAAACAACACTGTTTTATTAATATTACTTACCCTCGTGTGTTTAAAGATTTTTAAATGATTAGAAATTAATTATTTAATAATTACCTTATAAATTATTTACTAGTATTAATGAGTTATTAAAGTTTTCCCATTGCTTTGCGAATGTTGATTGTTCGTAGTATCCACGTTCAGGTGATTCATGGCCAATAGAAAAAGCCTAAAATATTAAAATTGGAGCCGAAAATGACTTAGAACACCATAATTATGAAAAACAATTTTATAATCTTATTCGCCAGGATAGTTCCATCTAAATTGCTTTGAATTATTGAAATAATTATAATTATTTAAAACTTGCAAGATATTTGGGAAAACTAACCCAACGCCACGATTTTTAAATACATCAAGATTGCCGTGTGCCTCTTCAAGTGAATGATTCTATCCAGAACAGTCATTTTGCAACAATTAAACTAACACAATTATAATATATGCAGAACTGTGCAGTTGCACCTAAGACATTATTTTATATGGGATTATTTAATCAAGTTTAAAAATACTGGAAGGCTCATGTGGTCCAATTCTTAAAGTTTTTACTTCCAACGCCCCTACCCTTTTACCCCTTTTCCCCACAAACAACACACACCTCTCCACCTCCTAAACCGAAAGAGGAGACACAGTGGTGTAAGAAGCTAAATGTTCACCTGTACAGTAAAATACATTGTCCCTACAATAAGTTAATCGCCACAAAAAAACCTGTTTGTTAAAATATCCACTTGCCATAAGTTATTTTTAGCTTTATAAAGAAATTATAAGATACTGCACTCCATATAAGTGTTATTATCTTTATCTTGTTTGAATTGTGTGACTTTACTACATTAAATGATCTTTATAACAAGTATTGTCTATAACAAGTATTGTCTTGTATCAGTTACTTAAAATAATATTGACTTAAATAGTTTCGTATAAAAAAATTATAAAGTCATATTAGTTCTCATATAACTTAATGAAGAGGGAAAAGATTTAATAATAACTATGTCAAAGGAAGATAATGATAACTGCTGTATGTTTCATTGTGAAACTAAACTTAAAATAAAGATAACAAGAACTTAAGGGATTTTGGTTGCATACCATGCTTAGGTTTGCCCAAAATGAGCATTAACATACAAACTTACTGCCTAAAACTATACTGTCCAATAGTTTTCATGGAAGTATGTAGTTTTTTTTTAAAAAGCTGAACAAATGTATCAATAACTGCTAAAAAATGTTAGATACAATAGTTCCACTCTACATCTTCAAATTGTTATCGCGAAACTATTGTAAGTCAATATTTCTTAAATATCTCATACAGAATTACATGAATTATTTCTTTTCTTCTCAAATCATAAATGAATACCCTTTCTTTATTACATGCCAGAGTGTAAAGTTCTTAAATGCATTTATGATGAAAAGAAGATGTGTTTTGCTTCTCCTGTAAACTTTTCTAAAAGTGAGTTACAACAGTTTCGCGTTAAACCATCGATATGTATATAGCACTGGACATTTTTGTTTTATTACATTCTAACACTACCATATGGCTGCATGTAGCCCTGGACAATATTTGCTTTGTTGCATAATAACACTATACCATATAGCTGCATGTAGCCCTGGGCGTTGCATAATAACACTATACCATATGGCTGCAGGTAGCCCTGGACAATATTTGCTTTGTTGCATAATAACACTATACCATATAGCTGCATGTAGCCCTGGGCGTTGCATAATAACACTATACCATATAGCTGCATGTAGCGCTGGACGTTGCATAATAACACTATACCATATAGCTGCATGTAGCCCTGGACGTTGCATAATAACACTATACCATATGGCTGCATGTAGCCCTGGACGTTGCATAATAACACTATACCATATAGCTGCATGTAGCCCTGGACGTTGCATAATAACACTATACCATATGGCTGCATGTAGCCCTGGACAATATTTTCTTTGTTGCATAATAACACTATACCATATAGCTGCATGTATCCCTAGACAATATTTGCTTTGTTTCATAATAACACTATACCATATAGCTGCATGTAGCCCTTAACGTTGCATAATAACACTATACCATATGGCTGCATGTAGCCCTGGACGTTGCATAATAACACTATACCATATGGCTGCATGTAGCCCTGGACAATATTTTCTTTGTTTCATAATAACACTATACCATATAGCTGCATGTAGCACTGGACAATATTTGCTTTGTTTCATAATAACACTATACCATATGGCTGCATGTAGCCCTGGACGTTGCATAATAACACTATACCATATGGCTGCATGTAGCCCTGGACAATATTTTCTTTGTTTCATAATAACACTATACCATATAGCTGCATGTAGCACTGGACAATATTTGCTTTGTTGCATAATAACACTAGACGATATGTATTTATCCCACGACAATATATGTTTTGTTACAGAATAACACTATACCACATGTATGTCGCTCTGGACAATATTTGCTTTGTTACATAATGACACTTTACCATATGTATGTAGCCCTGGACAATATTTGCTTTGTTACATAATACCACTTTACCATAAGTATGTAGCCCTGAACAATGTTAGCTTTGTTACTTTGTTACATAATAACACAATACCATATGTATGTAGTCCTGGTCAATATTTGTTTGTTACAGAATAACAATACACCATATGTATATAGCCCTGGAAAATAGTTATTTTGTTATAGATTACTAATATATCATTGACAACATCAATCGTGAACGCTCGGCCAATCCCGTCATTCCTCGGGATTCCGCCTCTTGTGTATCACGGCGCTTCGGTATGTTGAAAATCTTAACATTCTGTTAGCCGGAAGGCAACGGCATAGAAAATAGTGCACTGTTGCTAAGCTGTTGCTACATAAACAGTATGGCCGCTTGCCACACGTGTTGATGTATGATTTGCGTTGCATGTTTGTTATTTACAATACAGATGAAGGTTTTGTAACTGCTTTCACGTAAATAAACTATAGATGGAGCAATCGGCTAAATGACATTGAACAATGTTGAAGATAACTTTGATTTCGAATGAAAATTCGTTTTGGCGGGAATCTGACGCGCGTCACGCTAGTATGACGTAACATGGAAGCCTGAGTATTACATTCGAGTCATGCTGCGAAGCAGCGTACGAGATGTTGCGAATGAACAGAATAACAATACCATATGTATGAAGCCCTGGAAAACTTTTGTTTTTGTTACAGAACAACAGTATGCCATATGTATGTAGCCCTTGACAATATTTGTTTTTGTTACAGAATAACAATATGCCATATGTATGTAACCCTTGACAATATTTATTTTTGTTACAGAATAACAATATGCCATATGTATGTAGCCCTGGACAATATTTGTTTTGTTACAGAATAACAAACACACAGTGTGACTGTCGTTCTAAACTAGTATGCGTTCATATGACGTATGGACGAAGTAGTGTTTAAATGCCAAAAACAACACGAATACCACATATATTGATTATTGTTTAGGCATAGAGATAAGTTGTCTCATAGTGCATGCCGCAGGAGTATCTTGTCCATGTGATTATACTGCGGCAGGTTGTACTGTTATGGTACACTTGGAAACTTTAAGGTTAATGTCCCCTTTTGTGTAATCTCAATGAGATTGCATTTGAAAGTGATACATATTAGACCTCAAATACTAATGAATATTTTTTTACAAGAAACGTTCAGTTTAATATGTTAACACATTTATCTAGGCAGTGCTACCTTTGAATTATAAATATATACTTGATACATTAGTCAATACACACATGACCTTGAGCACGAGAAGAGCTGAGAATGGATCAACACACACTTTTATCAAGTTTGTATTTATTATTCAAGTATAGCACTCCTTAGGTAAAAGTGTAAACCTATTAAATTGCAAGTTACATGTAAAAATATTCAGGATTATTTGAGTTCTAATGTTTTTCTTTAGTTAATGCACGTTCAATGAGATTCATCAAAAGGGGACAAAATTCTTAATCGTTATTTTTGTCTGTGATCACCAGCACTTTCCAAAATTGCATAGCTCTAAATAGTCCACCTAAAATTACAGTATAAACCTAAATACATAAAAAATAAACAAAATAAACGGTGTTTCGTTCGATTTTATACCACGCAATCATCACACCCGGTGAGAATGGGGGTGGGGGTGTTGGCGGAGTGGGGAGGGAGTGTTGGAAAGGGTGATTGGCAAACTTTTTGAAAATATAAATGGCAATCAAAAACGTATGCTTTAATTATTGGGTCGGTTGTGGGTGGGGGAGTGGTGGGGGTGGAGTGCGTGGTGAGGTGCTGGGTGCGGGGGCAAACAATTATATGAGGGACCACATTTTTTCACACATTTTTTCACAAGCAAATAAACAAACAAACAAAACCTTGAAATGTGTCCATAGAATGCCCCCACTTGGGTCACTAGACCATAGCAGTTTGATAATGAACATAAACACAGATAAACACGTTCAACTTAGGTGCGCATATTCACAGTCAAAATTTCTGTAAAAGTGGGGATCATGGGTGAAATAGTAATGGAGGATGGCGCGACACAAGTCTTTTAGCCCCTATTTTGACTAAGTCAAGGGCCACAACTCTGTGGTTCTAAATTTAAAATATAAATAAAAACTCGGGTGCGCATCTTTACTTGCTGGTCAACATTCTTGTAAAGTTTCGGTGACCATGGATTAAATAGTTATGGAGGATCGCGCGACACAGCTTTTTAGCCCCTATTTTGACTATTTCAAAGGCCATAACCCTGTGGTTCTTGGTCCAAAATAAAAATAAAAACCCAGGTGCGAATCTTCACTTACTGCTCAACATGCCTATAACGTTTAGCGACCCTGGGTTAAATACTAATGCAGGATCACGCGACACAAGTTTTCCAGCCCCTATTTTGACTAAATCAAGGGCAATAACTCTGTGGTTCTTAGTCCAAAACAAAAACGAAAACCCAGGTGCGCATCTTCACTTGCTGATCAACATTCCTGTAAATTATGCGACCGTGGGTTAAATAGTAATGAAGGAGGGCACGACACCGGTTTTTCAGCTCCTATTTTGACTAAGTCAATGGCCATAACTCTGTGGTTCTTGGTCCAAAATAACATATAAACCCGGGTGCGCATCTTTCACTTGCTGGTCAACATTCCTGTAAAGTTTTGCGACCGTGGGTTAAATAGTAATGGAGGAGGGCGCGAAACAGGTTTTTCAGCCCCTATTTTTACTAAGTCAAGGCCCATAACTCCGTGGTTCTAGGCCTAAAGCAAAAATGAAAACCCAGATGCGCATCTTCACTTGCTGGTCAACATTCCTGTAAAGTTTTGCGACCGTGGGTGACAGTGTGGAGGATCGCGCGACACAAGTTTTTGAGACGTACGGACGGATGTACGGACGGGCAAGTCCAAATCTATATATCCCGCAAAACTTATCCGTGTTCCAAAACATACGACATTATATAGGGAAAAAAGTACTGTTTGAGCGCCAACTGTTTTTTCCTTTTCCTTCAAATTAGTGGGGACGGGGGTCCAAAGCATACCATAAAATTCTTAAAATATCAAAAGGGGTCAGGGGTTCAGAGTGTGTGTGTGTGTGTTGGGGTTTTCCAACCCCTGACCCCTTTTGATATTTTAGCTATGGTCATGTGACACATTAGCATGTGATCGCAGACTACTTTCTGAGACGTTGACAGAGTCACATGGTACACTGGTATAGACTGATAGATAACCTGTCATTGGTTCCAGCGCCGCTGAGCGTTTAACTTTAGAACAGTGAGTAAACGTTTTACTCGGATAAACCATAGCCTCTTTAAAAGTCCTTTCCGGTTACAGTCAGTATAAATACGACTCAAAACGAACATATTAATATTAAAAAAAATACTCTTTATACTAACTTCAATACCAGAATACCCTCACTGTCGAAGTAGGTCGCGTCTAGACATTCCCAGTTGCTGATAGTGGAAGCGTAGCTCACGAAAGACCATCCGGACATCGTGGTGGTGGTAAACGTGATATCAGCATGTGTATTGTCGTGCCACGTGGAACTCGAAAATCCAGAAGGCCAGCTGCACGCTCCCTCTGTAAAATATATAGCAGATAACATTGTCAGGTGTGGTATTCTGGTGGGCTCAATATATAACAGGAGATCGGTTGAACCGATGGGTGCAAGAAGATCGATAGAACCGATGATACAAGAAGATCGGTAGAACCGATGGATACAAGACTATCGGTAGAACCGATGGTTACAAGAAGATCGGTAGAACCGATGTATACAAGAAGATCGGTATAACAAATGGATGCTATCCAAAGTATATGCTTTGCGTAAATGAATCCGTAGCAGAAAGGGAACATGTATACTGATAATAAACTGATGTATATCTGTTATTATATGATATGAATGGTTTTCTTTGGCAAAGGTCAAAAGTCATAACATGCCGTTGCCTACCATTGAAAAGAAGAATGATCAGCCTTAACAGTCTAGACAAGAGATGTCTGATAAACATGTAATATAAATATAAGTGTGCAAAGAGGAATCATTCGGTATTTACTAAAGCTGAAGTTAGAGTTATGGTTTTTGTGCTCTTCGCTTCCTATCACTGCCTTCGTTCACTGTTTTGTTTGTGTCACAACGACACTGTGATTTTTTAGCCTGTTTTCATTTTAATTTCATAAAATAAAAACGTATTCAGTTTAGACCATATTCGATTCATTGTCGTGTTGTTTCATTCTAGTCATATTGGTAGATTTAAATGAAGATAGAGTTATATTCTTGCGCTCTACACTTTTTCTCATTGACCTCTATCTGCGCGTGAAGTTGTATTCTAGTCCCATTAGTAGTTTTTAGCATGGTGAACTTGTTCACCAAGCTATAGTTATCGTGTTTTTTCACGAATCCTAACTACAGCCTCACTGATGAATCGACGCATTGCCTGAAAAAGAAGACCCATATTTTAACAGGTGTTTCTTCTTTTCTAGTGCGAGTGCAAATAAGGTAATGTCATTTAGAAATTTCAAATAATTTCCTCGATACATTGTTTAAGTTATATATTATTTATATAGCTATTGCATCTATTGTTTCATCGTTTAGCTGTGCGTTCTATAAATAGATCAGTCATCATCATCACATGATCATCACGTGATCTTGCGTAAAATATATTCATACGCTGTATTGTTCTCCTAGGATAGTGATTGAGATTTGTAACCAGTTAATTTTATAATTTATTTCTCTTGTTGCAACACCATCAAACGCATATCTTCCATCTTTCTTGGATTTATATATTCATATGGAAGAATCTTCCTCAAACGGGTTATCGATGACTCGCCAGATTTTTACATTGAGCGTATAGGGGGAAATTTCATTATTGTTTAATATTAGAAATTCTATAAATATGATCGCTTAGGTGCAAACGGTTTCTTAAAATGCAATTTATTATCTTTATTTTTATATAAGTTTCATATTTTTATGTTAAAAGGATCTTGGTCTGTTTTCGAGTTTAAATACACCATCTAGTGTCCTTATATGTTCTATATAAAATTCTTAAAATATGTCGAACATGTGTTTTTTAATTGTAAATATATCGCATAATGACGAAACTGAAGCCTTAGGTGCAAACGGTTCTAAATAGGTGAAACACTAATCTTTATTTTGTTATAGTTTTTTTGTTAATGACACTAGTTATAGATGGTCTGTTTTACAAGCAAAGATAGCAATTATTTTTAAATTATTAATTGTTGTTGTTGTTGTTTGCGATAATCACATTAAGCAGACGACGTGGAGAAATATATATCATGAAGAGTTGAATGCATAAATGTTTAATTCATGCAAAAACCCATTACACATGTATTTCTCTGTCCAATGATGGTATTTCCATTTTAGGCAAAACAGGAGTCAGAACGAAACTTTTGCTATATCAAAAATGATGGTATTTTTAACTTTTAAACATCTTTTTATAGAATTTCTCACTATTATAATGCCATTTCCATCAAAATACACTTAAAAAAAAACTATTCTCAGTTATAGCTTATTAAAAGCTTGTTTAATATAACGTATTTCATGTAAATATTAAACTGATTTTTTAAAAATGTGTTTTGCTTAAATTTACTAAAGTGCATTTATAGTTTCACTCCATATGGTCACTGTAGATACATAATGGTTTCCAATGTTTTATGGCCCCCATAAAGTGTGCAAGTGTGACTGCCGACACGCTAAATTACATAACGCCCGAGGCGGCTTTATCGATATCTGCGGGAGATAAATCAGTACTAAACTATCACCAAGAGTTACATTTCGTGAAATTATTGTTTTTTTCAGTCGATTTCGATTTGAGGAAGATTCTTCCATATGTAAGAAATTTACATGGCCTTTATAGTCTTCATATAATGTTTAATAGGTTTGGTCAGTAATGGTTATCGCATAAGCTACTGTCCTTTGTAAAAAGTTGTTGCTGCCTATTCTCCGGAATAAGATTTCAGCTTATTTTGAAGTACGCTGTGTAATATTCTGAAGTCTTTACCTCCCTTGCTATGAAGTTAAAATAATTGTTTCGGTCGTAAAATAATCCTGAATACGTGTGCCGTTCGTGTCGGTGAGACCGAATGCAAATCAACAAGATTTGAATGGTATAAATCCCGAGTGACTATTTTAGACCGGGTCAATTCGGACACTCCGGTTTTAGAATAAATACCTTATAGGTCATGAAAATTTGTAAAGGATTATGAGATCAGTCGGGAGAGCGGCAGTCCCATAACATTATGGATTATAAAGCGAGCGGGATGGGTTCGAATCTGAGCAGAACTCAATTTTTTATTCTAATTATATTTTTTTTATGCAAAAAAGTTTGTTTAATTCATGTCCAAGGGGTACATCAGAATTTTTTTAGAAACAGCTTAAATTATAAAATTGTTCCAGTTCACGATATAAAACACTATCAATCAAAATGTGAAGCTAGAACCATTTTGTTAATGTCTAAAGTTTCAGAAAACCATATAGCTAGGGTGGACTCGCACGTAATATGCTAAAATTAACCCTGGTGCGTCACCTAGGATAGCACGTATTACTGTGCAGAATGAATTTCTTTACAAATAAAATATTTTATAGGCTCATTATGTTTTGGTCCTACTCCACGCAGAGTTATCGTTCCTTTCACTCACATATATAAAATGAGGAATGAGTGTACTCTGGGTAGAGAATGGTTTTGGTCATGTAGAATAAAATATTAATATTTGTCAATTTTAAATCGGACACCTATAGACCCCCATAAATGGCCTGATGTACTCCCTTTTAGACTTAAGTCGAAAACAAATTATGTGTGTGTGTGTGTGTGTGGAGAGTGGGGGGATTTTTTAAAAGATTTTTACGACTTTTATCTATGCGTCAATTTGGCAGAGGTAGAGGTAGACCTCATCTGTTTTGAAACAAACTCGTAGAACCACAGTCCTGCCGCGCGTTAGTGAGTATCTGACAAACATTATGCAATGTGCAAACGCGTAACAAGCGGGACTCGAACGTATGACTGTAGCATTGAGAGATATACATTACACAACAAGAGTAGATCTAAACACAAATATGTTACCTTTTATTACAATTTTCAAATAACATGCAAAACTGATTGAATTATATTCTGTTAAAGCTGTACAGTCCCTATTTTAACTGGTAATAACTCATGAATATGAATGAGTCACGTGTGAAGTAGTTTCAAATCGACGAACACCCCAAAAGTCGGTATATAAGGAGAAATCGATACGTAAAATTTCACATTTTTATTTAGCCTCCGTACAGGTAACATCGATAAATATACGGCTCCAGAATATATGTGATAAAAAAATAGTTGCCCGGAACGGGATTTGAACCACAGCCTTGCACTTGTAAGATTTGAAAGATGTACGCTGAACCTCTAGACCACTGCTATTTATTGGTATTTTGTAGCATTTTTAACACTAAATAGGCATTACGTTATAACAAGAGCGCGCACACAAACTCATAAAGCGCTAAATAACAAGTCGAGATATGGTGGATTTGAGGCGAAGTATTAGTTTCATATTGATAAGATACAGTATTACACCAGGCAATGTTAATTTACACGTGCGACAATATGGACTGCATATTTATTGATCCATCATTAGTTGCGTTCAAATATGTTAAGTTATTTTGCCTCTTAATATATGGTAGTTAGTATAGGTACGATGTGCACTGGTCGATGTATATACTGTAAATGATTTCCTTCGCTATATTTGCTCGCTTAAATACCCGATTTCGACATGAGCTGGTGAACATGAAGTTATAAAACAAGACACGCCTACAAAGAAGAAATCGATTGATATAGGGACTCTGTAGCTTTAAGGTCAAAACACAACAAAGCAACACAGAAATGAAGGG
>JAWPHD010019129.1:0-36938 GCA_037043455.1 Cyrtodaria siliqua
ATATTAATAGGGGACTGTCTGTAACACAGAAAGAGGGTATTATTACACTTATCCCTAAAGATAACAAACCAAGAAGATTTTCAAAAAATTTAAGGCCAATTTCTCTCTTAAACTGCGTTTATAAAATTCTTCAGGGGCCATTGCTAATGCCCCAGTCACACCAACCACGAATGGCGGATTCGTAGTGAATCCGTAGTGTATCCTGGGTTATTCGTGGTTCTTCGTAGTAGTTCGTATGTATCCGTGGACCCACCCCTAGAGTTTTGGACATGTCCAGAACTCTCGGGTCAGCACCACGATTTGTCCATCCGTAGAGCATCCTTAGTGGTTCGCAGCGATTTGTAGTGATTCGTAGAACATTCCCGGCATACCAGAATGACCACGGCTTACTACGACCTACCACGACCTACTGACCTACTATGAGGAGCACTAGGGTTTCAGTAAGGTTATCTCACGGTTGGAGCATGGTTGAGTACGCTCTGTACATGAACTTGTACGGCCTATACGATCTAGTACGGTTTCATCGCGAATAAGGCCGAATTGCTGAAATGTGGGGAACCGTGACACGCTCGTGACACTCCATACTAGTCCGTACTAGTTCGTAGTTGTCCGTAGTAGTCCGTACTCGAACCGTAGTGGAACCGTAGTGGTTCCAGTCATTTACATATTATGTGCAACCGGCGGTGTTTCTATGCCAACCTTGCTGCTCCTTCTTACTGTTACCGTACTCAAACAGTCAGTAATGTATTCGTAGTAGTCGTAGTATTTTTTGAGAATGCGCCATCCGGGGAGCATCCGTGGGGGGACAACCGTAGTGAGGGTTCGGGAGACATTCGTGGTTGGTGTGACTGGGCCAGCACAGAATAAAATCTATCTTACAAAGCAAACTAATTAATGAAAATCAAACAGGTTTTATTGCAGGGAGATATATGGGGGAAAACACAAGAATGACATTTGATATCATGCAGTTTGCAGAAAGAAAATAGTTCTACAGACTCACTTAGCTCTCTGATCAGAGATTTTTTTTTTTTTTCTAGCTCGACTGATCAGAGATCAGCAGAGCTTATGCCGTGGTGCTTTCGTCCGTCTGTCCGTCCCGTCCGTCTGTCCGTAAACTTTTATTGTAGCGACTACTCCTCTGAAACTACTGGATTGGATATTCATGAAACTTTACAGAAATGTTGCCCATGAAGTCTAGTTGGATCCTAGCAAAAATTCATGTTGATGTGAAATCCAAGATGGCTGCCAAAGCTAAAAATAGATTTTTAAAATACAAGTTTGTAGCGACTACTTCTTGAAAACTATAAGTGATATGTGATATGGGACTTTTTATAAAATGATCAGCATGACATGATGTTGGTCGTTGTCAAAAATCGTTTTGATTCGACGTTAAACATGGCTGCAGCGGCCATCTTTGTTTACATAGAGTTATATAGTAAAAACTTGTAGCGACTACTCCTCTCAAACTACTTGGCGGATTTTCATGAAACTTTACAGGAATGTTGCTCTTGATGTGTAATTGATCCTAGCAAAGATTTCAGATTGGCCAGAAATTCAAGATGGCCGCCACAGCTAAAAATAGATTTTTAAAAAATAAGTTGGTAGCGACTACTTCTTGAAACTAGAAGTGTATATTGATATGGGACTTTTTCTAAATGATCAGCATGACATGATGTTGGTGGTTGTCAAAAATCGTTTTGATTCGACGTTAAACATGGCTGCCAGCGGCCATCTTTGCTTACATAGAGTTATATAGTAAAAACTTGTAGCGACTACTTCTCTGAAGATACTTGACGGATGTTCATGAAACTTCACAGGAATGTTTCTCTCTGATGTCTAGTTGATCCTAGCAAAATTTCAGGCTGGCCGAAATTCAAAATGGCCGCCACGGCTAAAAATAGATTTAGAAATGAATACATTTGTAGCGACTACTTCTTCGAAAACTGTAAGTGATATTGATATGGTACATTTTCTAAAATGATCAGCATGACATGATGTTGATCCTTGTCGAAATCTTATTTCGATGCAACTTTAAACATGGCTGCTAGCGGCCATCTTTGTTTACATAGACTTTTATATAGTAACAACTTGTAGCGACTGACTTCTCTGAAACTACTTGACACAATTTTTATGAAACTTCACAGGAATGTTGCTCTTGATGTCTAATTGATCCAGAGTTTTTTTAGGTCGGCCAGAAATTCAGGATGGCCGCCATGGCTAAAAACAGATTTTTTTAAAAAAAGTTTGTAGCGACTACTTCTTGAAAACTGTAAGTGATATTGATATGGGACTTTTCTGAAATGATCAGAATGACAAGATGCTTGATCCTTGTCGAAAATTACCTTTGATTCGACATTAAACATTGGCTGCCAGTGGCTATCTTTGTTACCTAGAGTTATATAGTAAAAACTTCAACTTGTAGCGACTACTCCTCTGAAACTACTTGACATTTTTTTATGAAACTTCACAGGAATGCTGATCACCTAGCTATCAAAAATCTATCAGTAGAGCTTCAAGGTCATTGACCTCTTGTTTTACTCGTTGATTTTGAGAAGGCATTTGATCTCTTTCACGGAAATTTATTCACAGCGTTCATAAGTATTTCAATTTTGGAAACTCGATAATTTCTTGGATAAAAACCTTCTATAGAAATGCGAAACTGGCGGTTAATCAAGGAGGTAATTTATCTGAATTTTTCAGCATAAGCAGGGGATGCCGTCAGGGGGACCCATTATCGCCTTATTAGCTCGACTATTCGAAGAATAAGAGAGCTTATGTAATCACCCCGGGGTCGGCGTCGGCATCGGGCGTCCCACATCAAGGTTTGCGTGTAAGCTGTGTTTACAAGTCTATATCTCTTACATTTCTTATCCTACCACAACAAAATTTGTTCATGGGCTTCCTTGTAGCATTATCTTAAAGGGACACATGGCAATCTTGAAGTATTTTAAAATGGGTTTCTCGATTTATATATCCAGTATCATTTTAACTTTTACCCTGGTTACATTTAAATAAATCAAATTTTAAGTATTGCACTATTTCGTCTTATTATACTAAAAGTTTTAATATATTACTGGTGCTAATTTGGCCATTAGCTTCCTTATAGCATTATCGTAAGGGCTGCTTAAGTAATTTTGGTTCCTGTAACCCCTGGGCTCCATGGAACCCAAATTCTGATAGCCCTTAAAATATGTCTGTTTCAAATCAAATTTGCGTGTAAGCTGTGTTTACAGGTCTATATCTCTTACATTTTTTGTTCTAGCTGAACTAAATTTTGGAATTGGTTTCCTTATAGTATGTTGTAAAGGGTTGGATATAGTAATTTTGTCTTCTGCAAATTATGGGCTCCCATGGAACCAAGAATTGTGATGGCCCATAAAATGTGCAATAAATGCAGATCTAGGTTTGCATGTAAGCATGTATATATCTATAATTTTATTTTGGGATTTGTTATAGCATTACGCGTCTTATAACTTCACCCATATTGGGTCATGGGCTCCCTCCTCCCCCCTCTACCCCCGCCCCCACTCCCCACCACACCTTTTTTTTTTTTTTATTACTATATTCTGTGTTGTGTTTTAGTCAATTCTTATACATATATGTTGCAACCCTCCCACAACCCCCCCCCCCACCCCCGCCTCTCACCCCATCACCCCCCCGCCCCACCCCAGACTTGATTTTTTAATTTTTTTTACCTATATTTCTGTGAGCTTTTGTCAATTCTTACACATTTATGTTGCAATCCTCCCCCTCCCCCCCCCCCCCCCCCCCCCCCTCCGCCTCTCAACCCATCACCCCATCCACCACGCCCCACACTTGATTTTTTTTTATATTTTACATATTTCTGTGTTGTTTTAGTCAATTCTTACACATATATGTTGCAAACCTCCCTGACCCCCCCCCCCCCCCCCCCCCCCCCGCCCTCAGACTTGAAACTTTTTTTTTTTACATATTTCTGTGTTGCTTTTGTCAGTTCTTACACATATATGTTGCAACCCTCCCGCCCCCACCCCCCTCCCGCCTCTCACCCACATCACCCCACCCACCACGCCCCGCACTTGAATTTGATTATTTTTTTTACACTATTTCTTTGTTTGTTTTAGTCAATTCTTACACACATATGTTGCCCCCCGCCCCCACCCAAATCCCCAACGCCACTCCCGCCTCTCCTCACCCCACCCCCACCCCGCCCCAGACTTCGAAACCTTTTTTTTTTACATATTTCTTTGTTGGTTTAATCAGTTTTTACACATATGTTGCCCCATCCGCGTCTCCCCCACCCCTTGAAACTATTTTTTTTTTTTACATATTTCTGTGTTGCTTTTGTCAATTCTTACACATGTTGCGCCCCCCCCCCCACCCCCCCCCCCCCCCCCCCTCATCTTTTTTACATATTTCTTTGTTGTTTTAGTCAATTCTTACACATGTTGCCCTCCCCACCCACCTCTACCCCATCCCCACTCAAACTCGATTTTTTTTCTTCATATTTTTAGTGTTGTTTTGCGTAAATTATTACATAGCTTCTTACACATATATGTTGCCCTCACCACCCCCACTCCCCCCACCATCCACCCCCGCCTCTCTCCCATCCCCACCCCCGCACACCACTCAAAATGTGATTTTTTTTTTCGATTTTTTTTTTTACATATTTCTGTGAAGTTTTGGTCAATTCTTACACATAGTTATGTTGTGCTCCCAACCCCACCCCACATTATTGTAGCCTTGTTTTCTGATGGTATATACTAGCTATAAATTTATTATTCTCCGAAAAATCGAATAGTCAAGCTGCGCTGTTCTCCGATAGCTCTTGTATATTTATATTATGTGCTGAAATTTTAGCAATAAAAATACAAAACAACAAACAAATTAAAGGAATATCTATAAATGATATGGAATATAAACTTCACAATTTGCCGATGATACTTCCATTTTTAGCTCTACTGGCCAAAGGCCAGGAGGGCTTATGCGATAACTTTTCGTCTGTCGTCTGTCTGTCTGTCTGTTAGCAATTTTATAAAATCGTCATCTCCTCTGAAACCGCTTGAAGGATTTTGATGAAACTTCATCACAATGTTACTTGGGAGGGCCTCTCTCAGATATGTGTTTTTCGCGGCTGCCGTGTCATCCAAGATGGCCACCATGGCTAAAACTAGGTCAAATTTAAGGAAATTTTAAACGACATCTCCTCAAAAAACACTTATTCCATTCTGCTGAAATATCATAAACATGTTCCTTGGGTTGGCCTCTCTCAAGTTTATGTTCTCGTTATCGTCGAATAATCAAAATGTCCCGCCACGGCGACTCAAAGTTTACATAGTTATATAGGAAAGGTTAAAAATGACATCTTCTCTGAAACCGCTTGAAGGATTTTGATGAAACTTAATCACAATTATATTTGGGATAGTCCCTCTCAGATTTGTGTTTTTCATCGGCCGCCAGTCATCCAAGATGGCCGCTATAGCTAAAACTAGGGCAATTTAAGGAAATTTCAAACGACATCTCCGAAACCACTTATTCCATTCTTGTGAAATAGTCATATGCATGTTCCTTGGGTTGGCCTCTATCAAGGTTTGTGTTTTTCGTTATCGTCAAATAATTAAAATGGGCTGCCACGGCGACCCAAAGTTTACATAGAGTTATATAGGAAAAGGTTAAAAATGACATCTTCTCGGAAAACTCTTGAAGGATTTTGATGAAACTTAATCACAATGATATCTGGGATTAGCCACTCTCAGATTTATGTTTTTCGCAGCCGCCAGTCATCCAAGATGGCCACCATGGCTAAAATTAGGCCAAATTTAAGGAAATTTCAAACGACATCTCCTCCGAAACCACTTATTCCATTCTTGTGAAATATCATATACATGTTCCTTGGGTTGGCTTCTATCAAGTTTGTGTTTTTCGTTTTCGTCAAACAATCAAAATGGCCACCACGGCGACCCAAAGTTTACATAGAGTTATATAGGAAAACGTTAAAAATGACATCTTCTCTGAAACTGCTTGAAGGATTTTGATGAAACTTAATCACAATGATCTTTGGGTTAGTCCCCCTCAGATTTGCGTTTTTGTGGCCTCCAGTCATCCATGATGGTCACTATGGCTAAACTTAGGTAAAATTTAAGGACATTTATCAAACAACATATTACCACTTATTCCATTCTTGTTAAATATCATATGCATGTTCCTGTTGTTGGCCTCTATCAAGTTTGTGTATTTCGTTGTCAAATATTCAAAATGGCCGCCACGATAACCCAAAGTTTACATGGAGTTATATAAAGGAAACATGTTGCTTGGGTTGGCCTCTATCATGTTTATGTTTTGAATCACATCATACAAGTAGAGCATCTACAGGCCTCTTGTTCTGGATGGGTCAGATACTTCACTCAATGAAACACTCGATGAACTTTCCTATTTTCCAACATTTCTGGACTCAGGGTGAAACTTTGACAAGATTCAGGTAGTTTGGATTGGGACAAGAAAATACAGTACAGACTCAATTAAAACCAGGTGGAAATTAACATGGGGAAGCAACCAATTTAAATTGTTAGGATATACACTTTAATGTTGATCTTAATAATTGATATAAACTATAATGAAAAAATACAAAACCTAATCAAACTTTGGAAACGTAGATATCTTACACCGATTGGTAAAATAACAGTAATTAAAACAATATTATTACCCATTCTTAATCATTTATTTATTTCAATTACCTAACACAAATGATTCAATTATTAAAAAAATAAATGACATGTTTATGAATTCATATGGGAGGGACCAGCAAAGATAAAGAAAAAGCAGTTTAATTAAACAGTATAATGAGGGTGTTCTGAAAATGATTAATCTCCAAGCATTCATATACGGACTTAGGCAACATGGATTAGAAGACTCATGTTTAAATGTGGACAGTGGCAACCCCATATTATAAACTTAAAAGACCTAATAAACCTGGGGATAGGTTTTGCAGAATTATTAATAATAAAAATGACTAACATATTTTGGAAGGATGTGTTAAAAGCTTACATTAATATTTTAGAACTAAATAAGGGCATTTTATGTGCTAACAATTGTTCAATAACTCCACTATTTTATAATCCTAATATTTTAAATCGTGAGGTAATGTAATATTTTTACAAATCTTGGTATTCACAAAGGTATTCATCACACTTAATGATTTAATAGATGAGAATGGAAACTTTTATTCTGTTGAGGAATTTAATAACTTGTATAATGTAAATGCACATTTTCTGCTATACAATGGCGTTATAGCGACAAAGCTTACATTAGAAAAAATATCTCCACAGAACAAATGGAAAAAATACAATATCCTATTCTTCCTTTTAATATCATTCCATTTATTAAGAACAAACATGGATCAAGGACCTTTATAATATTATTAACCAAAACCCTAGCAAACCAACTTCAAAATCCAAATGGGATGAAATTTATAACATAGAGGAAGAAACATGAAATGATATATACATATCCCCCTTTAAATCCTCAACAAACACATCATTACAATAGTTTCAAGTATGGTTAAACCATAGAATTCTTCCAACCAGAAAATTTCTTCATAAAATAAACATAATTGATAGTGCAATGTGCAAGTATTGTCAAGAAGAGGAAACATTAACACATATGCTTTGGTATTGTCCCGAAACCCAATCGATTCTTAATAAGTTAAAAACTTGGCTGTCCAGCAATAACATATATTTACATTTCACAGAAGAATCATTTATATTTAATATTAGTAACACGTTAACACCAGCTGATTTGTACATACTACTTGAAATGAAGTATTATATTTTCTCAACCAAACATTTACAAAGTAAACTGTCTATAGAGGCCTTTGAAAACAGAATAAGAAAATCGTTTAGTATATTGGAATCGTATAGCAACAACAAACAATGTACTCAAACCATTTGTTAAAAAATGGAGCAAATATAAGAACTGTAAATATCAGAGACTTCACCCTTCCCATTTTGTGTTTTCTGTAATAGTCTGGCCAAGGAACTGACATAGCCGTCTTATATTCTATATTATATAACAATGAGTGAGATGTGAAATGTGATCATGTGGGGGAACATAGACAACACAAACAAGCTACATTTTTAAAACACAATCATTTATACAGAATTCTCATATTGAATACAAATAATAGATAATTTTATTATGTATATCACTTGTGTATTGTATAATATTATAGATGTGTTTGTTTGGGTAAGGGCGTGCGGTGGGATGGTCCTCACCGACCGACAACATGCCAAAAAAAGAAAAGAAAAAAAAGACGATAGTGCCTTCATTTGTCATCCGATCTTTACCAAACTTTAACAGATTGTTAATATCAATGAAAGCTCGAACAAGTTGAAAAACCAGGTATATCGGACCAGGAACACCGGAGTTGTGAGCCCTTGAATTATTGAAAAATGCCATTTTCAGCCCTGTGAACACTCTAGCTCCTTCATTTTGTATTCAGTCTTTCCCAAACTTGGCCAGATTGTTAATATCAATGAAAGCTTGGACGAGTTTGAAAACCAGAGGATGAAACCAGTAACACCGGAGTTATGTTGATGGCCCTTTTTCAATATTCGGTAATGTTCACTGGAAACCCCTAGGGGTCTTGGGTTCAAATCTTTTCTTTTTTTTTCATTTTTAGCTCGACTGATCAGAGATCAGCAGAGCTTATGCCGTGGTGCGGCATCCGTCGTCCGTCTGTCTGTCTGTAAATTTTATTTATAGAGACTACACCTCTGAAACTTCCGAATGGATATTCATGAAACTTTACAGAAATGTTGCCCATGAAGTCTAGTTGATCCTAGCTAAAATTCATATTGATGTGAAATCCAAGATGGCCGCCAAAGCTAAAAATAGATTTTTAAAATACAAGTTTGTAGCGACTACTTCTTGAAAACTATAAGTGATATTGATATGGGATTTTTCTAAAATGATCAGCATGACATGATGTTGATCCCTGTCGAAATTTATTTCGATGCGACTTTATACATTGTCGCTCAGTGGCCATCTTTGTTTACATAGATTTATATAGTAAAAACTTGTAGCGACTTCTCCTCTGAAACTACTTGACAAATTTTTATGAAACTTCACAGGAATGTTGCTCTTGATGTCTGATTGATCCCAGATTTTTTTTTAGGTCGGCCGGAAATTCAAGATGGCCGCCATGGCTAAAAACAGATTTTTTAAAAAAAGTTTGTAGCGACTACTTCTTGAAAACTATAAGTGATGTTGATAGGGGACTTTTTCTAAAATGATCAGCATGACATGATGTTGATCCTTGTCGAATTTTTTTTTGATTTGACATTAAACATGGGCGCCAGTGGCCATCTTTGTTTACATAGAGTTTGTATAATAAAAATTTATAGCGACTACTCCTCTGAAACTACTTGGCGGATTTTCATGAAACTTCACAGGAGTGTTGCTCTTGGTGTCTAGTTGATCCTAGCAAAATTTCAGGTCGGCAGGAAATTCAAAATGGCCATCACGGCTAAACGTAGATTTTTGAAAACAAGTTTTTAGCGACTACTTCTTGAAAACTGTATGGGACTTTTTCTGAAATGATCAGCATGACAAGATGTTGATCCTTGTCGAAAATTATTTTGATTCGACATTAAACATGGCTGCCAGTGGCCATCTTTGTTTACCTAGAGTTATATAGTAGAAACTTCAACTTGTAGCGCCTACTCCTCCAAAACTACTTGACATTATTTTATGAAACTTCACAGAAATGCTGACCTAGCTATCAAAATCTATCAGTAGAGCTTCAAGGTCATTGACCTATTGTTTTTTTTTTGGTTTTTTTTTTTTTTAGCTCGACTGATCAGAGATCAGCAGAGCTTATGCCGTGGTGCGGCGTCCGTCGTCCGTCCGTCTGTCCGTAAACTTTTATTTGTAGCGACAACTCCTCTGAAACTACTGGATGGATATTCATGAAACTTTACAGAAATGTTGCCCATAAAGTCTAGTTGATCCTAGCAAAATTTCATGTTGATGTGAAATCCAAGATGGCCACCAAAGCTAAAAATAGAGTTTTAAAATACAAGTTTGTAGCGACTACTTCTTGAAAACTATAAGTGATATTGATATGGGACTTTTTCTAAAATGATCAGCATGACATGATGTAGATCCTAGTCAAAAATCGTTATGATTCAACGTTAAACATGGCTGCCAGCGGCCACCTTTGTTTACATAGAGTTATATAGTAAAAACTTGTAGCGACTACTCCTCTGAAACTACTTGGCGGATTGTCATGAAACATTACAGGAATGTTGCTCTTGATGTCTAATTGATCCTAGCAAAATTTCAGATCTGCCAGAAATTCAAGATGGCCGTGACAGCTAGAAAGAGATTTTTAAAAAATAAGTTTGTAGCGACTACTTCTTGAAAACTATAAGTGATATTGATATGGGACTTTTTCTGAAATGATCAGCATGACATGATGTTGATCCTTGTTGAAAATTATTTTGATTCGACGTTAAATATGGCTGCCAGTGGCCATCTTTGGTTACATAGAGTTAAATAGTAAAAACTTGTAGCGACCACTCCTCTGAAACTACTTGACGGATGTTCATGAACCTTCACAGGAATGTTGCTCTTGATGTCTAGTTGATCCTAGAAAAATTTCAGGTCGGCCGGAAATTCAAGATGGCCACCACAGCCAAAAATAGATTTAAAATAAAAAAGTTTGTAGCGACTACTTCTTCAAAACTATAAGAGATATTGATATGGGACTTTTTCTAAAATGATCAGTATGACATGATGTTGGTCCTTGTCGAAAATCGTTTTGATTTGACGTTAAACATGGCTGCCTTTGTTTACATAGAGTTATATAATGAAAACTTGTAGCGACTACTCCTCTGAAACTACTAGACGGATTTTCATGAAACTTCACAGGAATGTTGCTCTTAATGTCTTATTGATCCTAGCAAAATTTCAGTTCGGCCGGAAATTCAAGATGGCCGCCACGGTTAAAAATAGATTTTCAAAAAACAAGTCTGTAGCGACTACTTCCTGAAATCAAAATCAATCAGTAGAGCTTCAAGGTCATTGACCTCTTGTTTTATTTATGTATTTTTTATTATTTTTTTCTCCCCCTTGTTGGATCAGTTTTACATAGAGTTATAGGGAAGATCTTCTCTGAAACCAAGAGATAAAGGTTTAATATGTTTTATTTATCAGCTTTTGGATCCTCGACCAAGTTTGTTGAAATGGTGAACCTGGAGTCAAATTTGGGCCCCACCCCGGGGTAGACAGAGTGACACAGGCCCTCTTGGGGCCTCTTGTTATGAAATTTCATTCATAGAAGAAATTGGGACAAATTAAAAAATACCCATGCCAGACTAGACACAGCACACTTATTGCCCATGATTACCAGGTGAGCGAGCTAAGGCCATCCTAGCCCTGGCCTTGAATTCACCAACCATTCTTGAGAATATTCTTAGACTTAAGCTCAAGTATGCAAATTTCAATCACAAATATTGCTATAAGTTAACAGAATAATCAGCATGACATGATGTTGATCCTAGTCGAAAATTATTTTTGATTTGACATTAAAAAGTTGTAGCGACTACTCCTCTGAAACTACTTGACGGATTTCATGTAACTTTACAGGAATGTTGCTCTTGATGTCTAGTTGGTCCTAGCAAAATTTCAGGTCGGCCAGAAATTCAAGATGGCCGCCAGGGCTATAAATAGATTAAAAAAATAAATTGGTAGCGACTACTTCCTGAAAACTATTGCCTCGTGTGGTTCTGGGGCAAAGAATAGGGCCAGTGCAGATCCCGTTGGAGGGGAAGGCAGAGGGGTAGAATCCCACAAATTCATGTTCATTTGATCATTTTTTGTTCATGCTCATTAAAGGTCTTCATCATGACCCCTGCATTGTTTCAGGTGCCATCTCGCTCATATCACTATAGCAGTGGCAGAAAATCTATAACGTGGCTCCAGCGTAAATGTAGTGTCTACAATGGAATTTGCAGCAACTCTGCAGTTCAGGGTGAGAAGGTTCTAGGCCCGTTCTCCATATTTTATCTCGATGTACATGGAGGATGATGTTCATTCCTGTTAGGCGCCATATTGCCTTTCATGTGTTGGTGCGCCTTAAAACTCCAATTCAAAAACTGAAAACTATTAGTGATATTGATATGGGACTTTTTTTTAAACGATAAGCATGATAATGTTGATCCTTGTCGAAAATTATTTTGATTCGACATTCAACATGGCCGACGGCGACGATCTATGTTTACATAGAGTTGTATAATAAAAACTTGTAGCTACTACTTTTCCGAAACTACTTGAAGGATATTCATAAAACTTCACAGGAATGTTGCTTTTGATGACTAGTTGGTCCTAGCAATATTTTAGGCTTGCCGGATATTCAATATGGCCATCAGTGCTAAAAATAGATTTAAAAAACCCTGAAAACTATAACTGATATTGATATGGGACTTTTTCTAAAATGATCAGGATGACATGTTGTTGGTCCTCGTCGAAAATCGCTTTGATTCATCGTTAAACATGGCTGCAAGCGGCACTTGTAGCGACTACTCCTCTGAAACTACTTGACGGATTTTCATGAAACTTCACGGGAATGTTGCTCCTGATGTCTAATTGATCCTGGAAATTCAAGATGACCACCACAGCTAAAAATAGATTTTTAAAAAACAAGTTTGTAGCGACTACTTGTTGAAAACTATAAGTGATATTGATATAGTACTTTTCTAAAATGATCAGCATGGGATGATGTTGATTCTTGTTGAAAAATATTTTGATTCGACATTAAACATGGCCGCCAGTGGCCATCTTTGTTTACATAGTTATACAAAAAAAGTTGTAGTGACTACTCCTCTGAAGCTACTTGACGGATTTTCATGAAACTTCACAGGAATGTTGCTCTTGATGTCTAGTTGATCCTAGCAAAATTTCAGGAAGGGTGGAAATTCAAGATGGCAACCATGGCTAAAAATAGATTTTTTTCTCGATGTACATGGAGGATGAGCCTGGCATGTTCATTCCTGTTAGGCGCCATATAACCTTTCATGTGTTGGTGCACCTTAAAACCCCAATTCAATTCAATTGAATTGTCCGTCATTGTCCATCATACTTTAAACTGCAACTTAACCTAAGCCATAACTTAAAAGGTATTTGACCTGTGTTTATAAAACTTCACACACACCTCAAGAAATGTCGTTAAATATGTCCCATAACTCTAATTTTCATTTTGGCAGGGTTATGCCCCCTTTCATAAGACTTTAACCTGCAACCTAATCAAGCTTATAACTGACCATTAATTTAAAATAATTTGACCTATGTTCATGGAACTTCACACACATCTTCATCTTAGCCAAATAGCTGTACTAAAAGAAATATTGTTACTTAAGTCCAATAACTCTGACTCATTTTGGCAGACTGATGGCCCTTTTCATAAAACTTTAACCTGCAACCTAAACTCGCTCATAACTTGGCAAAATATTGACCAATGGTCATGTTCCTTCCTATCAATTATCCAATGCAGAGTTATGTCCCTTTTTTATAAACAAAAACTATTCTGCTTCATAATTCATGAAGGATTGCATACCCCTGTCATCAAACTTTATAGTGAGATTTTACTCTCCTAATTTGAATTCCCTTTTATTACCGGAGTTGGTTATCGAACCACCTTTTACATACGTAAACCACTATCCAAATGATTTGTTTATTTCAGGGTTACAGAAGAAGGAGTCAACAGACTTGTTGAACATCTATACTCGATCACTTTTTAGTCTACCCGGGCATGTACTGCAATGTCGCTTCTTTGAGAGTTTCTTTGAATCTAGTATACAGACTCATCCCCCTGTACAGATGACAGATGCTTCGACGAGTCCGCGCCCCCAGTTTGTACCCAATATCCCAACTGTCAATCATACACAAGGCACAGTGGGTATGTATGAGGCAACATGTATTTTTTGCATTTCTCTTTAGGCCTCTTTTTTTTTAATAACTTGGTTTACGGATCCGCCGAGTCTAATTTTCCCGTTTTGGAAAAAAAATCAAATCATACTTTTCATTTTTAGCTCTACTGGCCAAGAGCCAGCAGAGCTTATGGGATGGTGTGTTGTCTGTCTTCCGTCGTCTGTTAACTTTTCTTCAAACGACTTCTTCTCAGAAACCGCTTGGCTAATTTTGACCAAACTTCACATGGATGATCCTTAGACAAATGCTTTTTAGATTTGTTAAAATTAGGACAGCGCTCATCCAAGATGGAAGGGGCTGGCGTGGCGCAGTCGGTAGCGCGGCGGATTTGTAACCGGAGGCCCCGGGTTCAATCCTCCGTGGTGCCACTGAGTTCCGTCGGTGTGTTCTTGGGCAAGACACTTTACCTTAGCCTCGTCCGTCGGATGGGGACGTAAACCGGGCGGTCCCGTGTATCGGTCTATCCTCCGAGCACGTTAAAGAACCATAGGAATCTATTCGATAATAAGAGTAGGGCAGGTTCCCGGATTCCTATGTATCCTTCCCTTCTCTCTGGGGCGGCTCTAAATAACCTATACTGTGTTGATGAGCCGTTAAACAACATTCAATTCAATTCAATTCATCCAAGATGGCTGCCATTACCATATATGGTTGAAACTTTAAAAAAAAAAATTCTCCAGAACCGCTGGACAGATTTCAACAGTTTTTCTTTTAACCAAACTTCACATGGATGATCCTTAGATGAATGCTTTTTAGATTTGTTAAAATTAGGTCAGCGCTTCATCCAAGATGGCTGCCATTACTATATATGGTCGAAACCTTAAAAAATCTTCTTCTCCAGAACCGCTGGACAGATTTCAAAAAAATTTGTCGCGCCTTTTCGAAGAAAAAAAGAGACATAGGTGTTGCTTTTCCGGCGGTGGCGGCGGCGTCAACATTCAAGTTTTGCGTTTGGGTCATTTTCTCACAAACTGTATGCACTAGACCTTTCAAACTTTGCTTATAGTTGTATCTTGAGTGGTACATCGCAATGTAACAAAGCAAATGTGGAAGTGACCTTGACCCTCCAAGCAAAGGGCAGATAACTTAAATTGTTACATTTACATCACTTTCTCATAAACTATAATTATGCACTAGACGTTTTAAACCTAATTTATAGCTTAATCTTGGAAGGAAGACATATTCTATTTTGACATAGTTGTGTCGGGTTGGATGCATGGATTTCATCTATGACCTTGACCTACTTTTTGGAGCTGATGATTTTTAGCTCTACTGGCCAAAGGCCTTCATTTTTCATCCGATGTTTACCAAACTTTAACAGATTGTTAATATCAATGAAAGCTCGGACAAGTTCGAAAACCAGCCAGATCGGAGCAGTAACAGCAGAGTTGTGGCCCTTGATTTAGTTAAAAATGCTATATTTTGCCTCTTTAATACGATAGGGCTTTCATTTTTCATCTGATCTTTACCAAACTATACCAGATGGTTTGCCTTTTTTGTTTTTCTCGACTGATCAGAGATCAGCAGAGCTTATGCCGTGGTCCGTCGTCCGTCTGTCCGTCTGTAAACTTTTTTTTGTAGCGACAACTCCTCTGAAACTACTGGACGGATTTTCATGAAAATTCACAGGAATGTTGCTCTTGATGTCTTATTGATCCTAGCAAAATTTCAGGTCGGCCGGAAATTCAAGATGGCCGCCCTGGCTAAAAATAGATTTTCAAAATACAAGTTTGTAGCGACTACTTCTTGAAAACTATAAGTGATATTGATATGGAACTTTTTCTTAAATGATCAGCATGACATATTGTTTGTTCTTGTCAAAAATCTTTTTGATTCGATGTTAAACATGGCAGCCAGCGGCCATCTTTGTTTACATAGAGTTATATAATGAAAACTTGTAGCGACTACTCCTCTGAAACTACTTGACGGATTTTCATGAAACTTCAGAGGAATGTTGCTCTTGATGTCTTATTGATCCTAGCAAAATTTCAGGTCGGCCGGAAATTCATGCCACAGCTAAAAAAACTACTTCCTGAAATCAAAATCAATCAGTAGAGCTTCAAGGTCATTGACCTCTTGTTTTTAGCTCGACTGATCAGAGATCAGCAGAGCTTATGCCGAGGTGCAGCGTCCGTCGTCCGTCTGTCCGTCCGTCTGTCTGTCCATAAACTTTTATTTGTAGCGACTACTTCTCTGAAACTACTGGATGGATATTCATGAAACTTTACAGAAATGGAGTCCATGAAGTCTAGTTGATCCTAGCAAAAATTCATGTTGATGCGAACTTCGTGATGGCCGCCAAAGCTAAAAATAGATTTTTAAAATACAAGTTTGTAGCGACTACTTCTTGAAAACTATAAGTGATATTGATATAGGACGTTTTCTAAAATGATCAGCATGACACGATGTTGGTCCTAATCAAAAATCGTTTTGATTCGACGTTAAACATGGCTGCCAGGCTGGCCGGAAATTCAAGGTGGCCGCCATGGCTAAAAATAGATTTAAAATAAATAAATTTGTAGCGACTACTTCTTGAAGCCATCTTTGTTTACATAGATTTATATAGTAAAAACTTGTAGCGACTACTCCTCTGAAACTTCTGGATGGATTTTCATGAAACTTTACAGAAATGTTGCCCATGAAGTCTAGTTGATCCTAGCAAACATTCATGTTGATGCAAAATCCAAGATGGCCGCCAAAGCTAAAAATAGCTTTTTAAAATACAAGTTTGTAGCGACTACTCCTTGAAAACTATAAGTGATATTGATATGGGACTTTTTCTAAAATGATCAACATGACATGATGTTGGTCCTTGTCAAAAATCTTTTTGATTCGACGTTAAACATGGCTCCCAGTGGCCATCTTTGTTTAAATAGAGTTATATAGTAAAAACTTGTAGCGACTACTCCTCTGAAACTACTAGGCGGATTTTCATGAAACTTTACAGGAATGTTGCTCTTGATGTCCAATTGATCGGCCAGAAATTCAAGATGGCCGCCACAGCTAAAAATAGATTTTTAAAAAATACGTTTGTAGCGACTACTTCTTGAAAACTATAAGTGATATTGATATGGGACTAACATTATTTTGATTTGAAGTTAAACATGGCTGCCAGTGGCCATCTTTGTTTACATAGAGTTATATAGTAAAAACTTGTAGCGACTACTCCTCTGAAACTACTGGACGGATGTTCATGAAACTTCACAGGAATATTGCTCTTGATGTCTAGTTGATCCTAGAAAAATTTCAGGCTGGCCGGAAATTCAAGATGGCCACCACGGCTAAAAATAGATTTTTAAAAAATTAATTTGTAGCGACTACTCTTTGAAAACTATAAGTGATATTGATATGGGACTAACATTATTTTGATTCGACGTTAAACATGGCTGCCAGTGGCCATCTTTGTTAACATAGAGTTATATAGTAAAAACTTTTAGCGACTACTCCTCTGAAACTACTTGACGGATGTTCATGAAACTTGACAGGAATATTGCTCTTGATGTCTAATTGATCCTAGAAAAATTTCAGGCTGGCCGGAAATTCAAGATGGCCACCACGGCTAAAATAGATTTTTAAAAAATTAATTTGTAGCGACTACTCCTAGAAAACTATAAGGGATATTGATATGGGACTTTTTCTATAATGATTAGCATGACAGGATGTTGGTCCTTGTTGAAAATTATTTTGATTCAACATTAAACACGGCTGCCAGCGGCCATCTTTGTTTACATAGGGTTATATAGTAAAAACTTGTAGTGACTACTCCTCCGAAACATGACAGATTTTCATGAAACTTCACAGGAATGCTGTTCTAGCTATCAAAAACCTATCGGTAGAGCTTCAAGGTCATCGACCTCTTGTTAAAAAACAAGTTTTTAGCTACTTCTTCTCTAAAACTACTTGACGGATTTTCATGACACCTCACAGAAATGTTGCTCTTGATGTCTAGTTGGTCCTAACAAAATTTCAGGTCTGCTGGAAATTCGAGATGGCCGCCATGTCTAAAAAATATATTTTTAAAAAACTACTGTGTCGCGAAAACTTCTTCAAAACTGTAAGTGATAATGATAAGGGACTTTTTATAAAACTATCACCATGGCATGATGTTGGTACTTGTCGAAAATCATTTTGATTCAACATTGAACATGGCTGCCAGCGGCCATCTTTGTTTACATAGAAACAAACATGTAGTAAAAACTTTAGCGACTACTCATCTGAAACTACTTGACCAATTTTCATGAAACTTCACTGGACTATTTCCATTGATATCTAGTTGATCCTAGCAAAATTTCAGTTCAGCCGGAAATTCAAGATGGCCGCCATGGCTAAAAAAAAAATGTAAAAAAAAAAATGAACCAACTACTTCTTGAAAACTATAAGTGATATTGATATGGGACTTTTCTAAAATGATCAGCATGACATGATGTTGGTCCTTGTCGAAAATCGTTTTGATTCGACGTTAAACATGACTGCCAGCGGCCATCTTTGTTTACATAGAGTTATATAGTAAAAAGTTGTAGCGACTACTCCTCTGAAACTGCTTGACGGATTTTCGTAATACTTATAGGAATGTAGCTCTTGATGTCTAGTTGATCGTAGCAAAATTTTAGATCGGCCGGAAATTCAAGATGGCCGCCTCGACTAAAAATAGATTTTTAAAAAACAAGTTTGTAGCGACTACTTCTTGAAAACTATAAGTGATATTGATATGGGACTTCTTCCAAAATGATCAGCATGACATGATGTTAGCCTTGTCAAAAATCATTTTGATTCGACATTAAACATGGCTGCCAGTGGCCATCTTTGTTTACATAGAGTTATATAGTAAAAACTTGTAGCGACCACTCCTGAAAACTACGTTACGGATTTTCATGAAATTTCACAGGAATGTTGCTCTTGATGTGTAGATGAACATAGCAAAATTTGAGGTTGGCTGGAAATTCAACATGGTCACCTCGGCTAAAAATAGATTTTTAGATCACCTGAGTCGAAGGCTCGTGATCTTTTGGGATCACTCTTCGTCTGTCGTCTGTCATCCGTCCTTCGGCGTCGGCGTTAACTTTTCTTCAAACGACTTCTTCTCAGAAACGCTTTGCCAATTTTGACCAAACTTCACATGGATGATCCTTAGGTGAATGCTTTTTAGATTTGGTAAAATTAGGTCAGCGCGAGATCCAAGATGGCCGCCATTACCATATATGGTTGAAATCTTAAAAAATCTTCTCAAGAACCGCTGGACAGATTTCAACAGTTTTTATCAAGTTTGTTCAAATGAAGTCCCCGGAGTCAAAAATGTCCGTGTCCCGGGGTGTAAAGTTTGTATATTGAGATTTTGCATGTTTTTCATATAGACAAAACTTTAAAAAATCTTCTTCTCTGAAACCACATGGTCCTCTACTAACTTTGTTCAAATGGTGACCCTGGGTTGTAATTTGGCCCCGCCCCGGGGGTCACAGTTTTATATAGACATATAGGATTTTTTTTTTTAAATCCTCTTCTCTGAAACTACAAGAGCCAGAGGTTTAATATTTTGCATTCACTATAAGATTATGGTCCTTTACTAAGCTTCCTATTAGATAATATTTTCGTCAGGTATGGAACCACCGTTTATAGACAAATTGTTGGTATCCCTATGGGTACGAACTGTGCACCACTTGTCGCAGATTTGTTCTTATTTTGCTATGAAAGGGATTTCATTTTGATTCAACAGAAACCCAGGCAGATGTTATTGAAGCCTTTAATGACACCTCTCGGTATCTGGATGACATATTGAACATTGACAACCCTTTCTTTCCAACTATGGTTAATTATATTTATCCTAAAGAACTTCAGCTTAACAAAGCTGATATATCTGATAATAACGCTTCTTTTCTTGATTTAGATCTCTCGATTGAAAATGGTAAAATAATTAACAAAATCTAGGACAAGAGAGATGATTTTAATTTTGACATTGTTAATTATCCCCACTTGGATGGGGCTGTTCCCCGAGCAACTTCTTATGGGGTGTATGTGTCTCAACTTATTCGTTTTTCTAGAGCTTGTACTCGAGTTGAGGACTTTAATATTCGTAATTTTTGTATAACTAAAACGTTACTCAATCAGGGTTACCGTTACCATAAACTTTGTAAAACCTTTGCAAAATTTCATTACCGTAACCCTGATCTTCTTTCCAAATATAAAAGTAATTTAAGGACTCTTCTGCGACAAGGACTGTCACATCGTGACTTCTACGGTGATGTGATATATAAACTTCCTAAGATTCTTGGTCATGATCACTTTCATACTATCTTTGTTAAACTTGTTAAAATGTTTATCAAAAGAGGTTATGACCCTATCATTTTTGCAACGTACTGCATGCTTGGTGGTGGACCCTCTTACAGTTCGCCACTATGCTTTCCTCTTTAATTGTACGATGACCGCACAGGCTGTGGACCCTATGATGACGCCTACCTTAAGCCCATTGGGACGGTGGCGTTTGATGTTTGTCCATGATCTTTCTTGTCTTGCCCTAAATGGTTTATTCTCTTACTGCTCTGGCTTCTGCCAAGTCATTGAGTACCTTCATTGTGGCTTTCTAGGCTATTGTTTTTAGCTTGACTGATCGCTTATGCCGTGGTGCATGCGTCAGTCGTCCGTCCGTCCGTCCGTCCGTCCGTCCGTCTGTCCGTCCTTCCGTCTGTCTGCCTGTTCGTAAACGTTTATTTGTAGCAACTACTCCTCTGAAACTACTGGATGGATTTTCATGAAACTTTACAGAAATGTTGCCTATGATGTCTAGTTGATCCTAGCAAAAATTCATGTTGATGTGAAATCCAAGATGGCCACCAAAGCTAAAAATAGATTTTTAAAATACAAGTTTGTAGCGACTACTTCTTGAAAACTATAAGTGATATTGATATGGGACGTTTTCTAAAATGATCAGCATGACATAATGTTGGTCCTTGTCAAAAATCGTTTTGATTCGACGTTAAATATGGGTGCCAGTGGCCATCTTTGTTTACATAGAGTTATATAGTAAAAACTTGTAGCGACTACTCCTCTGAAACTACTTGGCAGATTTTCATGAAACTTTACAGGAATGTTGCTCTTGATGTCTAATTGATCCTAGCTAAATTTCAGGTCGGCCGGAAATTCACGATGGCCGCCACAGCTAAAAATAGATTTTTAAAAAATAAGTTTGTAGCGACTACTTCTTGAAAACTATAAGTGATATTGATATGGGGCTTTTTCTAAAATGATCAGCATGACATGATGTTGATCCTGGTCAAAATTATTTTGATTCGACATTAAACATGGCTGCCAGTGGCCATCTTTGTTTACATAGATTTATATAGTAAAAACTTGTAGCGACTACTCCTCTGAAACTAGTTGACGGATGTTCATTAAACTTCACAGGAATGTTGCTCTTGATGTCTAGTTGATCCTAAAAAATTTCAGGCTGGCCGGAAATTCAATATGGCCACCACTGCTAAAAATATATTTAAAATAAATAAATTTGTAGCGACTACTTCTTGAAATTTCTAAAATGATCAGCATGACATGATGTTGGTCCTTGTCAAAAATCGTTTTGATTCGACGTTAAATATGGGTGCCAGTGGCCATCTTTGTTTACATAGATTTATATAGTAACAACTTGTAGCGACTACTCCCCTGAAACTACTTGACAATTTTTTATGAAACTTCACAGAAATGTTGCTCTTGATGTCTAATTGATCCCAGATTTTTTTTAGGTAGGCTGGAAATTCAAGATGGCCACCATGGCTAAAAACAGATTTTTAAAAAGAAATTTGTAGCGACTACTTCTTGAAAACTGTAAGTGATATTGATATGGGACTTTTTCTAAAATGATCAGCATGACATGATGTTGATCCTTGTCGAAAATTATTTTGATTCGACATTAAACATCGGCGCCAGTGGCCATCTTTGTTTACATAGAGTTTGTATATTAAAAAATTGTAGCGACTTCTCCTCAGAAACTACTTGTCGGAATTTCATGAAACTTCACAGGAATGTTGCCCTTGATGCAAAATTTCAGATCGGCCGGAAATTCAAGATTGCCACCACGGGTAAACATAGATTTTTAAGAACAAGATTGTAGCGACTACTTCTTGAAAACTGTAAGTGATATTGATATGAGACTTTTTCTGAAATGATCAGCATGACAAGATGTTGATCATTGTCGAAAATTATTTTGATTCGACATTAAACATGGCTGCCAGTGGCGATCTTTGTTAACCTAGAGTTATATATTAAAAACTTCAACATGTAGCAATACTCCTCCGAAATTACTTGACAGATTTTTATGAAACTTTACAGGAATGCTGATCTAGCTATCAAAATCTATCAGTAGAGCTTCAAGGTCATTGACCTCTTGTTTTGTATTATATTTACACGAGCATATCTGTGTTTTACTTATAAAAAAAAACTTCTTCTATGAAACTACAAGAGCCAGAGGTTTAATATTTTGCATTTACAATAAGATTATGGTCCTTTACCAAGTTTGTTCAAATGGTGACCCTGGGGTCACATTTTTCCCCGACTCGGGGGTCACAGTTTTACATAGTATAGGGAAAAACTTAAAAAAATCTTTTTCTCTGGAAGTGCAAGAGCCAGATGTTTAATATTTTGCATTTGCTATAAGCTTATGGTGCTCTACCAAGTTTGTTCAAATGGTGACCCTGATGTGAAATTTGGCACCGCCCCGGGGGTCGCAGTTTTACATAGACTTATATAGGAAAACATTTAACAGAAATTCTTCTCTGAAACTACAAGAGCAGGAGGTTTAATATTTTGCATTTACTATAAGATTATGGTTCTTTATCAAGTTTGTTCAAATGGTGACCCTGGGGTCACATTTGTCTCCGCCTAGGGGGTCACAGTTTTGCATAGGCTGGTCTAGGGAAAAACATAAAAAAATATTCTTCTCTGGAACTGCAAGAGCCAGAGGTTTAGTGTTTTGCAATTGCTATAAGCTTATGGTCCTCTACAAGTTTGTTCAAATGGTGACCCTGGGGTCAATTTGACCCCGCCCCGGGGTCACAGTTTAACGTAGACTTATATAGGAAAACATTAAAAAAAAGTCTTCTCTCGAACTACAAGAGCCAGAGGTTTAATATTGTGCATTTACTATACTCTTATGGTCCTTTACCACGTTTGTTCAAATGGTGACCCTGGGGAAAAGCCTAAAAAATCTCTAAAACCACAAGGCACACAGCTCTCATATATTACATGTACAGGGTTTCCCCCAGACCTATATCGGATGTCGCATGCGACATGTTTTAATGCACGGTGGCGAATTTCCAACATCCTTTGATCTCCGCGACATCCCTTAAATCCCAAAGCAATATTATGCCACTTGAAACAATTGCGCCTGCCTGAATCTGATTGACAGGTTTATTGTCGCTCTCACTAAATAAGCTATCAGCCAATCATATTCGCTATAACAGACTGCAGATTACCACCTGTGACCTGACCCGTGACCTGTGTATACACTTGTTAGTGTTGAGTGGCATATGTTTAATAATTAGGACACGGTGCTTCATGTGTTGAGTTGAGTAGAACAATTGCCGAAAATGAATATTTATGATCGAGAAGCAAACATGATTGTTTCATTCTGCAAGGATGTGTATGTAAGGGCTGTTCCATTAAAACATACAAGGTGGTAGCGGACGGCAATTTATAGAAAATACTTGTCCCAAAAAACTCCGGAATATCGCATCTTCAGGTGGGTGGGTAAATCTCACACAAAAACAATTAAGTTGTGGGGAATGGGGGGTATCTGAAATAAATCAATCAAGATGGGGTCTCAAACATTTTTAATCAAGATGGGGTGCTTTTCAAGTTAACAAAACACATTTTTTCTCTCGAATACTCGTTGATAAGCAAGCAGACTTGCTTCTAAAAATAGAATGAATTCAAGAACGACAACTCCTACGAAATTTCGTACTTCGTCCACACTTAGATTCGTACTATTGTACATTGTACTCAATTTGATTCATACTATCGGTTATTTTTCAGAGGGGAAGTTATTAGCCAGCCATCCGTGCAGCCGTACTTGCACGGCCGTTTTTGAAAAATTGCGCCCAATATTTGGTGGAGTGGGTGGGGTAAACATTTTTATTTTTTTTAAACTCTTACTTCCTCAATATTGTTATGTTTTTTAAAGTACGAAAATATAACAACAAACTTTAAAGTGACACTGTCTGTAAGTATTAAAGCAGATTATTGAGCATAACCAAATAACAGCGAAATGAACATTGAAAACATGAGGATAGACCCAAATAATTCTGACATTTATGACCAGCTGTTTGTGGCAAGCACAAAGTGTTTGAAAAAATAAACAAATAGTGAATTTGACTTTTTATTTAGAAGTTTTGTTGTGAATCAGTTTTTAGCTCTACTGGCCAAGGGCCAGCAGAGCTTATGGGATGGTGTGTTGTCCGTCTTCCGTCGTCCGTCCGTCCGTCCGTTAACTTTTGCTTGTGTACACTCTAGAGGCCACATTTCTGATGCAATCATCATGAAACTTTGTCAGAATGTTTGTCTCAATGAAATCTCGGTCAAGTTCGAAAATGGGTCATGTGGGGTCAAAAACTGGGTCACTAGGTCAAATATTGGAAAACCTTGTGTACACTCTAAAGGCCATATTTTTGACCCGAGCTTGATGCAACTTTGTTAGAATGTTTGTCTTAATTATATCTTGGTCAAGTTTGAAAATGGGTCACATGGGGTTAAAAACTAGGTCACTAGGTCAAATACTTGAAAAACCTTGTGTACACTCTAGAAGCCGTATTTCTGACCCAATCTTGATGAAACTTTGTCAAAATGTTTGTCTTAATTATATCTTGGTCAAGTTCAAAAATGGGTCACATGGTGTTAAAAACTAGGTCACTAGGTCAAACTTTGGAAAAAACGTGTGTACACTCTAGAGGCCATATTTTTGACCTGATCTTGATGAAACTTTGTCAGAATGTTTGTCTTAATGAAATCTCGGTCAAGTTCAAAAATGGGTCATGTGGGGTCAAAAACTAGGTCACTAGGTCAAATACTTGAACAAACTTGTGTACACTCTAGAGGTCATATTTGTTACCCAATCTTGGTGAAACTTTGTCAAATTGTTTATCTTAATTATATCTTGATCAAGTTTGAAAATGGGTCACATGAAGTTAAAAACTAGGTCACTAGGTCAAATATTGGAAAAACCTTGTGTACACTCTAGAGGCCATGTTTTTGACCCGAGCTTGATGCAACTTTGTCAGAATGTTTGTCTTAATTATATCTTGGTCAAGTTTGAAAATGGGTCACATGGGGTTAAAAACTAGGTCACTAGGTCAAACTTTGGAAAAACCGTGTGTACACTCTAGAGGCCATATTTTTGACCCGATCTTGATGAAACTTTGTCAGAATGTTTGTCTCAATGAAATCTCGGTCAAGTTCAAAAATGTGTCATGTGGGGTCAAAAACTAGGTCACTAGGTCAAATACTTGAAAAAACTTGTGTACACTCTAGAGGTCATATTTGTTACCCAATCTTGATGAAATTTTGTCAAATTGTTTATCTTAATTATATCTTGATCAAGTTCGGAAATGGGTCACATGAAGTTAAAAACTAGGTCACTAGGTCAAATATTGGAAAAACCTTGTGTACACTCCAGAGGCCATGTTTTTGACCCGAGCTTGATGCAACTTTGTCAGAATGTTTGTCTTAATTATATCTTGGTCAAGTTTGAAAATGGGTCACATGGGGTTAAAAACTAGGTCACTAGGTCAAACTTTGGAAAAACCGTGTGTACACTCTAGAGGCCATATTTTTGACCCGATCTTGATGCAATTTTGTCAGAATATTTGTCTCAATTATAGCTTGCTAAAGTTCGAAAATGGGTCACACAGGGTCACACAGGGTCAAAAACTAGGTCACTAGTACACTCTAGAGGCCATATTTCTGACCCGATCTTGATGAAACTTTGTCGAAATGTTGTCTTAATTATATTTTGGTCAAGTTCGAAAATGGGTCCCATGGGGTCAAAAACTAGGTCACTAGGTCAAATACTTGAAAAACCTTGTGTACACTCTAGACACCATGTAGTACGACTCGATTCATCAATGGTATAACAGCCAGTAGAGCGTTCACAGGCCCTCTTGGGCCTCTTGTTGTTGTATTAAAGTAACACTAAATGTCAATTAAAATGGCTCTCCGTTGATATACACCACCCCTAATATAAAAAAAAATTGAACCTTTTGGGAGGGGGGTACACCCCGTATGCGCTCCATGTACTTTCACAAAATAACATGCCTTCTAAAATTCCTGGGGGAAACCCTGATGTAGCCCTGGGGTCACATTTGGCCCTGCCCCAGGTGTTACACTCTAGCACCTTCATATTGTATTTGATATTTACCAAACTTTGTAAGTGTCTTTATATCAACGTTAACACAACAGAGGCCACATTTCTTGAACAGTCTTAACCAAACTTGAACAGATTGTATATGACCATAAGATTTCGAAGAAGTTCGATAATGGGCCAGTACTCAGGTGGTTGATTTAGGGCCATCTTGGCCCTCTTGTTAAAAAACAAGTTTGTAGAGACTACTTCTTGAAAACTATAAGTGATATTGATATGGGACTTTTTCTAAAATGAGCAGCATGGGACTTTTTCTAAAATGAGCAGCATGACATGGTGTTGGTCCGTGTTGAAAATTGTCTTGATTCAACATTAAACATGGTTGCCAGCGGCCATCCTTGTTTACATAGAGTTATATATAAAAACTTGTAAGGCCTACTCTGAAACTACTTGACAGATTTTCATGAAACTTCACAGAAATGCTGATCTAGCTATCAGAACCTGCCAGTAGAGCTCTTGTTTGGACTTTTGGTCCAAATTTTGAATGTACCATCATATTGCAAAAACCTATTGACAACAAAAAACTTGAAACTTGGCATAAGTGCTCATCAAAATACCAAATATTTTCCCTATTTCATCCTAGATGTTGGCGGTAAAAGTTAGCAATCCGGCATTCGCACCAGTATTGGTTCTTCCTCTTTTTATCTAACATTGGATTCCAATAATATTATACGTCAATGTTCACCACCATGAGACGATGTGTCACAACTAAGAGCCAGGTCAAGGTCACACATATACTTCGAAGGGCATTGCTTACAATTTTTGTTCGGGCTTTAACTTCTTTATCTATCATTGAATTCCAATAGCATTATACACAGATGTTCACCACCATGAAGCAATGTGTAGCGACTAAGAGCCAGGTACCTTCAAGGTCAAGGTCACACATATATTTTGAAGGTTATTGAAGGTAATTTCTTAAAATTGTGTGTCTGGGCTGTAACTTCTAAATTTATTATTGGATTCCAATAAAATTATAGGCAAATGTTTACCTGCCATTAAGGTAACATATACTTTGAAGGTCATTGCTTAAAATTTGGTGTCCTGGCTATAACTTCTTTATATATTACACACAAATTTTTACTACCATGAAACTATGCATCGTGACTAAGAGCCAGGTTCACCACCATGAGATGCAGTGTTGCAACTAAGAGCCTTCAAGGTCAAGGTCACACACACACTTTGAAGGTTATTGAAGGTAATTGCTTACAATTTCGTGTCTGGGTTATAACTTCTTTATCATAGAATTCCAATAAATTTGTACACAAATGTTCACCACCATGAGATGATATGCCGCAACTCAAAGCCAGGTCCCTACCTTCAAAGTTGAGGCCAGATACATACTTTAAAGGTCATTGCTTAAAATTTCTTGTCTGGGATATAACATCACTGGATTCTAATAATATTATGCACAAATGTTCACTTGAAAGGTTATTGCTTAAAAGTTCTTGTTGGGGCTATAACTTCTTTATCTGTTATTGGATTCCAGTAATATCAAACACAATGTTCACCACCTAAAAACCAGGTACCTTCAAGGTCAAGGTCACACATATACTTTGCAAGTTATAGCTAAATACTTCTTGTGCAGCCTGTAAGTTCTTTATCATTGGATTCCAATAAAAGTATACAAAATATTCACCACATTGAGACAAGTTGTTGCGACCTAAGACAGGTCTTCAGGGTCAAGGTCACACTTGTACTTCGAAGAATATTGCAATAATTTTGTGTCCGGGTTATAGATTTTCTTTTATCTATCATTGGATTTAATAATATTATACAAAAAATTTCACCATGTGACAAAAACAAGGTGCCTTCCATCAAGGTCAAGGTAACGCTTGCAATTTGAAGGTTGTTGCTATGATTGACTTTCACTTTAGACCCAAACCGGTTGGGGACATATATTGCTTACAATACTTTGCCTTGTTTTTTATGCTCTCTCAAATCTTTGGGGGAGCATATAGTCGCCGCTTTGTCCTTCCGTCAGTCCCATTTTTGTCTGGAGAATAGCTTAAAAACTACTGACGAGACTACAATGAAACTTCACACAATGATAGATGGCAATGAGAGGAAGTGCAGAGTGCAAGAACCCTTTGTCAGTTTATACAGTCGATTCCGTTTAATCGCATATCGGTTAATTGCATATTTCGGTTAATTGCATAAAGTTTTAAAACACAAAACCATTCGTATTCTTTTGCATGTAAAAAAACCCGTATAATCGCATAGGTTTTTGTCACATTCCGGATAATTGCATAACGAATATCTGGCTAATTGCATACTGAAAGTCAAATTTACCAGTATTTTGCAACTGTTAATTGATTGACGCGGTCACAGAGATAAGCCCGAGGCAAATTGATTGACAAAAGGTGCTAATTGGCTTGCCGAGAGAGTTTGCTATTTTGTGCGGTTTCCGTAAAGCTTCCACGCCATGACGATCGCACACCAATAAGCATACACGATTTAATAATGACTTCATAATTAAGTTTGTACAGCAAATGTGTTGTTAATTATTTACTGCTCTCAGTTTGCTAGTGTCGGTAGAGATGCATATGACATTGAGTAGCTCATAGAGGTTACTTAATAAATGAAAAATAAAATAAGCTTTTGTGTTATTATCATGGCTGTGTAATTCACACTACAAACAATAGCAAAGAGACGCAGGTTGAAAGAAAACAAATACGCATAAATATTGCGTAAAATCTATCAAATAACAGTAAATACAATACGGATATGCACAATAATAATCCTATCAAACATCTTACATAGTATTAACTCGCTTTTATGGAGTTTCTATGTAAGTATTAACAGAACAGTAAAACGAAAGTAGAAACGTGCACCGCTACATGTACAAAATGTTCAGTTTCGGTTATTCGAATACTCCGGTTAATCGCATATATTTTCTTGACAAATCGGCTATGCTAATAACCGAAATCGACTGTACTTAGAATTTTTATCCGGAGCATAACTTCAAAACTATTTATGGGGACTGAAATGAAACTTCACACAATGATAAAAGGCAAGAGGAAATGCAGAGCACAATAATCATAACTCTTTCTTCATTCAAGTTAGAGTTATTGCCCTTTTCCCATTTTATATACTTAGAATTCTTGTCTGGAGCATAACTCAGAAACCACTCATGGGACTGTAATGAAGCTTCACACAATGATAAAGGGCAATGAGAGGACGTGCAGAGCACACAACCGTAACTCTATTTTATTTCAAAATAGAGTTACTGCCCATTGGAATTTTATACTTATAATTCTTGTCCAGAGCATAACTCAAAACCTTCTAATGGGACTACAATGAAACCTCACAGCCCTTTGGTCATATCTTGGAAACGGTTCAGATTCCCACCCAATAACTATATAATTATACACTTGCTGGGCCTGAACACTTAAAGGCTGGTGTGGGAATGTGCGATGACTGAATGATCTAATTCTGTTATGAAATTATAAGCTTTTGACAATTTTTTCATCTTTGCAAAGACCGCTTGTTTTGTTAAATGCATTATAATGTTTTAAAGATAATTTGAATAATTAATCAATAAATATAAATAGCATTTTTGTCCTGGATTAATTTATGCGGAACTTTGACAGCCTATTCAGCTTGGATTAGCAGTTGTTCACTATATGTATAAAATGCAACTTCCTAGTTGGAGGGGGAGAGAGAGAAAAGAGAGAGAAAGAGAGAAAGAGAGGGATGGGTCAAAATATAAATCAATAAGCAGCTAAACCGCTTTGCCATTACGAAAATGTTTTGTTGACGCCATTTATTTTCGCAAACGTGGTACTGTCGCCACTTTGAAAATGTCTTTTTTGGTGACTTAATATGCAATGAGAACATCTGCCCACAATATTGCTATATATTGAAAATTTACAAGTTTAAACACAAATATTATCCAAATATATCATCAGAAACATAAACTGTTGATCTAACATTGTGAAATACACTAAACCTATGATTGTGTGATGCTACATGTTTTATTTCAGGAGAGGTGTGCGGTTTGTCCCCTAACAGCCCTGCTCATCATGAACTGGCTCTTCATAGTTCTCACAGGTAAATGTCTGCACTCACTATATTATAATGCATGGGTTATCATCTGACCAATTTAGCTTTGTGTACTAACATTTTCACCTGGTCATAATGACAATGTTATACAAACTTTTTATGCCCCCACCACTGAATGGTGAGGGGGCTTATAGCGTTAGCCATGTCCGTCCGTCCTTCCATATGTACCTACGTCTTTCCGTCCGTCCTGAAAAGTTTGTGTGTCTATCTCCTCCCACAGTTTTCAACCGATTGCTTCGAAACTTTACAGGATACTTACCTATGATGTCAAGATGTGCAAATCTTTTCGGCGTCAAAAATGACCCAGTAATACCGGAGTTATGGCCCCTTTTTCGTCAAATTTTACGTTAAAATATCTTGTGTGTCTATCTCCTCCTACAGTTTTCCTCCGTTTTTTTCAAACTTTACAGGATGCACCTATATCAAAATATGCATATCGATTCGGCGTCAAAATCGACCCAATATTACCAGAGTTACGGCCCCTTTTTGGTCAAATTTTACATTTTACACTGATTGCTTTCAGTGGGGCATCCGTGTGCCATGGACACATTTCTAGTTATTACTTTTATAAAAACCAGGATTTCTGGTATAAAAAAAAATCATAATCACACATATTTGGTAACTAAGAATATTTAGCTGATGCTGAAAGAAGTGAACTATAGAGTTTTATGAAATTTACTTGAATTTGGCCAAATCATAATCACAAGATGTAGATGAAATAGCTACATAAACAATATATAACTTAATGTATTGAAGAAATTATTTGAAATTTCTAAATGACATTACCTTATTTGTATCCGCACTAGAAAAGAAGAAACACCTGTTAAAATATGGGTCTTCCTTTCAGGCAATGCGACGATTCATCAATGAGGCTGTAGGATTCATGAAAAATCATGGTTACTAAAGCTTGGTGAACAAGTTCACCATGCTAAAAACCAGCCAGATCGGACCAGTCATGCAAGAGTTATGGCCCTTGTTTTTGCTAAAAAAAATGCCATTTTTTACCTTGTGAACACTCCAGCACCTTCATTTATTATTTGTTCTTTAGCCATGTTAATGAAAGCTTGGACAAGTTCGAAAACCAGCCAGATCAGAGCAGTAACACTAGAGTTATGACCCTTGTTATTCTGAAAAAAGCCATATTCTGCCTTGTGAACACTCTAGCACCTTGATCTTTACCAGACTGGCACAGATTGTTAACAGCAATGAAATCTTGGACGAGGTAAAAAACCAGCCAGATCGGACCATTCATAGTTGTACATATCGTCACTGTATTCCGGTTGAATGATTTGGCGGAATCATGACCCTTTAAAGGTTTTAATGCACAAATTTTGTCTGGACTAGTTCTCCTGAATCCCTGGCCGGGTTTCAATGAAATGTTTTAGAGATGATAAGTACCAGGTCTAGTTGTGCATATCATCGCCGTGTTCCGGTTAAATGAATTTTGGTGGAGTTATTGCCCTTTAAAGGTACATTTAAATAAAGGTAAATATACATATTTTTTTCTGTACTAGTTCTCCAAACCCCTGGCCAGATTTCAACGAAACTTTTTAGGGATGATCGGTACCAAGCTTAGTTGTGCATATCCTCACCGTGTTGTGGTTGAAAGATTCTTGGCGGAGTTATGGCCCTTTAAAGGTTTTAGTACACAATCTTGGTCCGGACTAGTTCTCCTGAACCCCTGGCCAGATTTCATTGAAACTTGGCAAGGAAGATCAGTATAAAGCCTAGTAGTGCATATCATCGCCATGTTCTAGTTGAATGAATTTTGGCAGAGTTATGACCCTTAAAGGTTTTAATACACTAACTTTGTATAGATTAGTTCTCTTGAACGTCTTGCCAGATTTCAGCGAAACGTGGCAGGGATGATCAGTACCAAGCCTTCTTGCGCATGTCATCATCATGTTCCGGTTGAATGATTTTTGACAGAGTTATGGCCCCTTATACACAAACTTTATCTTTAGCCAGTAGAGAGAGCATCCACAGGCCCCTCTTGTTTTGCTCATTTATTTGCGTAAATTAAGCAGATATGCAACTTACTAGAGCTCTGTGTGAATAAGTGAGCAATTCAGGGCCATTTGACCCTTTTGTTTTTATTTTCAGTCCCTCAGGCTCAACAAAGACGAGATCGTCATTGATAAGTTCCCCTTGTCACTCTCCTGTCTCATCTCTGGAATCTCCCTCAAACAGTCGGTCCACGTCACCTGTCGCATGTGAGCTGGAAGTAAACAGTGTATCAGCCCTCCTTAAGTCTAACGGTCTGCACATGTTGACTGATGTGCTGGCAGAATACACACTGGAACAGGTAAGTGTTTTTCCGTCGTCTGTCCGTCCGTTAACTTTTACTTTTACCTCGTTAAGATGATAGGGCCTTCATTTTTCATCCGATCTTTACCAAAGTTTAACAGATTGTAAATACCAATGAAAGCTCGGACAAGTTTGCAAACCAGCTAGATCGAAACTGTAGAGTTATGGCCCATGATTTAGTTATGGCTCGAACAAGTTTGAAAACCAGCCATATCGGACCAGTAAAAGCGGAGTTGTGGCCCATGATTTAGTTAAAAATGCTATATTTTGCCTCGTTAAGACGATAGGGCCTTCATTTTCCATCCGATCTTTACCAAACGTGATCAGATTGTTAATATCAATGAAAGCTCGGACAGGTTCGAAAACCAGCTATATCGGACCAGTAACAGCAGAGTTATGGCTCTTGATTTAGTTAAAGATGCTATATTTTGCATCGTAAAGACAATGGGACCTTCAGTTCTTAGCTCTACTGGCCATGGGCCAGCAGAGCTTATGGGATGGCAAGTTGTCCGTCGTCCGTCTGACTGTTTACTTTTACCTTGTTAAGATGATAGGGCCTTAATTGTTCATGGGATCTTTACCAAACTTTAACATATTGTTAATATCAATAAAAGCTCGAACAAGTTCGAAAACCAGCCAGATCGGACCAGTAACAGCGGAGTTATGGCCCTTGATTTAGTTCAAAATGCTATATTTTGCCTCGTTAAGACAATAGGGCCTTCATTTTTGATCCGATTTTTAGGTCTACTGGCCAAGGGCCAGCAGAGCTTATGGTATGGCGAGTTGTCCGTCGTCCGTCGTCCGTTGTCCGTCGTTAACTTTTGTCTCGTTAAGACGATAGGGCCATCATTTTTCATCCTATCTTTACCAAACTTTACCACATTGTTAATATCAATGAAAGTTCGAAAACCAGCCAGATCAGACCAGTAACAGCGGAGTTATGGTCCTTGATTTAGTTAAAAATGCTATATTGCTATATTTTGCCTCGTTAAGACGATAGGGCCTTCGTTCTTCATTTTATCTTTACTAAACTTTACCACATTGTTAATATCAATGACAGCTCGGACAAGTTTGAAAACCATCCATATCGGACTAGTAACAGCGGAGTTGTGGTCCTTGATTTAGTTAAAAATGCTATATTTTGCATCGTTAAGACGATAGGGGCTTCATTGTTTGTCCGATCTTTACCAATCTTTATCAGATTATTAATGTCGTTGCAAGCTCGAACAAGTTTGAAAACCAGCCATATCAGACCAGTAAAAACGGAGTTGTGGCCCATGATTTAGTTAAAAATGCTATATTTTGCCTCGTTAAGACGATAGTCGCTTCATTGTTCATCCGATCTTTACCAAACTTTATCAGATTGTTAATAACAATGAAAGCTCGGACAAGTTCGAAAACCAGTCATATCGGATTAGTAAAAGTGGAGTTATGGCCCTTGATTTAGTTGAAAATGCTATATTTTGCCTCGTTAAGACGATAGTGGCTTCATTGTTCATCCGATCTTTACCAAACTTTATCAGATTGTTAATGTCGTTAAAAGCTCGAACAAGTTCGAAAACCAGCCATATTGGACTAGTAACAGCGGAGTTGTGGCCCTTGATTTAGTTAAAAATGCTATATTTTGCCTTGTTAAGACGATAGGGGCTTCATTGTTCATCCGATCTTAACCAAACTTCATCAGATTGTTAATATCAATGAAAGCTCGGACAAGTTTGAAAACCATTCATATCGGAGCAGTAACAGCAGAGTTATAGCCTTTGATTTAGTTCAAAATGATATATTTTGCGTCGTTAAGACGATAGGGCCTTCATTTTTCAGGTTGTTAATGTCTATGACAGCTTGGTCAAGTTCGAAAACCAGCCAGATCGAACCAGTAACAGTGGAGTTACGGCCCTTGATTTTGTTAAAAATTCTATAATTTGCCTCGTCATACGATAGGGCCTTCATTTTGCATCTGATCTTTGCCAAACTTTAGCAGATTTTATGACTTTCTTTTTTAGCTTGACTATTCGAAGAATAAGAGAGCTTATGTAATCACACCGGGGTCGGCGTCCCACATCAAGGTTTGCGTGTAAGCTGTGTTTACAAGTCTATATCTCTTACATTTCTTATCCTAGCACTACCAAATTTTTCCATGGGCTTCCTTATAGCATTATCTTAAGGGCTGCATAAGCAATTTTGGTTCCTTTAACCCATGGGCTCCCATGGAACCCAAATTATGATAGCCCATAAAATGTGTCCCATTTCACATCAAATTTTACGTGTAAGCTGTGTTTACAAGTCTGTATCACTTACAATTCTTACCCTGGCACAACCAAATTTGGCCATTAGCTTCCTTATAGCATTATCTTAAGGGCTGCTTAAGTAATTTTGGTTCCTGTAACCCCTGGGCTCCCATGGAACCCAAATTCTTATAGCCCTTGAAATGTGTCTCTTTCACATCAAATTTTGCGTGTAAGCTGTGTTTAAATCTCTTACATTTCTTGTCCTAGCTGAACTAAATTTTGGAATTGGTTTCCTTATAGTATGTTGTAAATGGTTGGATAAGTAATTTTGTCTTTTGCAAATTCTGGGCTCCCATGGAACCCAAATTGTGATGGCCCATAAAATGTGCAATAAAGGCAGATCTAGGTTTGCATGTAAGCATGTATATATCTTTAATTTTGGTTTGGGATTTCTTATAGCATTATGCATCTTATTCATACATACTTCACCCATATTGGGGCATGGGCACCCCCACTCCCACCCATACTCCCAGCCCCCTCCATACTTTTTTTTTTTACATATTACTGTGTTGTTTTAGTCAATTCTTATCAATATATGTTGTCCCCTCAACCCCCCCCCCCCCCCCACTCCCCCCACCATCCACTCCCGCCTCTCTTCCCACACCACCCCGCACCCCACTCAGAATTATTTTTTTATTTATTTATTTTTTTGTTTTCATTATTTTTTTATTTTTTTAATTATTATTTTTTTTTATTTATTTTTTTTTTATTATTTTTTTAATATTGTTTTATTTTTTTTTATTATTATTATTTATTTATTTTTATTTTAATTATTATTATTTATTCTTTTATAAAAAAAAATTTTTTAGCTCTATGTTGGACCAGTCGGGATTGTTAATATCAATGAAAGCTCCGATAAATTTGAAAAACAGCCAGATTGAACCATTTGCACTGGAGTTATGGCCCTTGATTTTCTGAAATATGCTATATTTTGGCCTCATTAAGACGAAAGGGCCTTCATTTGGACGGATTTCAGTGAAACTTTTCAGGGATGATCAGTACCAAGCCTGGTTGTACATATCGTCACTGTGTTCCGGTTGAATGATTTTGGCGGAATTATGTCCCTTTAAAGGTTTTAATACACAAACTTTGTCCTGACTAGTTCTCCTGAACACCTGGCTGGATTTAAACGAAACTTTTGGTGGATGATCAGTTCCAGGTCTAGTTGTGCAAATCATCGCCGTGTTCCGGTTGAATGATTTTATGCAGAGTCAGGCCTGTAAAATGTTTACAAAGACAACTAGGGAAAAAAAAAATTCACTTGCCCTTATCAACTTTGTACTCGCCCTTAATTTTGAACAGGAATCGCCTTCATATTTTTGCTTACCGCTAGTGCTAGACATGGTAAATCAGTGTCTATCAAGAACACTTTATGTAGATAAACAAACTACATGTAACATCATCAAAGTATCAAAAAAATGACTAGATCTCATCTAAGGTTTGACTAGATTGTCCACTTAATAATTATGAAAGGCACTTACAATATGACATCATTTTAACATTTCAAAAGCAACTGTTTAAGTAAGTCACTGTGATAATACAACTGGGTATCCTCCTGTCTTTTCTACTGCGAAATACGCTAGCATTTGGTACTATCATACTGCTTTTATTGCAGTTTTAATTCATGCAATTGTCTATTCACTTTCTCTATTTGTATTTTTTCGTCATCTCCACCAACTCTCCTCCAAAAACATTCTATAGACATGTCTATTTTCTACGACATTTTTACGGGAAAATGTCGTCATATCAAGTATAATGGTCCGGTTACAGTGTTTTATTGATAAAAACTACTAGTTTAATATTGGATAATTCGATCACGACACTTAGGAAATCTCGGCTTTAAACCCTATCCCCAAAGTAACCATGGGTAACCAATATTTTCATGTTTACTTTCGGTGTATTTGAGAGTAATTTATCGG